>JABUQX010013740.1:0-27500 GCA_015478945.1 Trachelipus rathkii
ATGTAACATATGATCAGAGGTGGGCACCCCCCCCGTTCATAGGGGTAGGTCCGCTAGCGCATCCTCCCGCACCCTTTCCGAGACAAACGTACCGCATAGCGCTCCTCCGCATATTCAGACCATCAAACCTTCCATTTATCGCCAATCCGTCTAACGTCCCAACGCTCTACCCACTAAAATGCGACTTCACAAAAATTCTAATATAAATACAAATATAGCTAATACAATAACCTTACAAAAAAATTATCTTTTAAAAAATAGGAGAAAAAATGATAACTGAAATATTTAAATAATCTCTTAATTTTTCCCACTTCCTCCTTCCTTACCTCTTAAGTCAAGAGTCTCCATATTACCAAAAAGATTATAAGTACTCAAAATTAAAAGCAGTAAGGCTGACCCTTTGCCCTCAAAATACTGTAAAATATCCCCACCATACTAAATATTCGCATCTACAGCCGGTAGCTATTGGAGAGGTGATATATTTTATGACAAGTTCAACAAATTCTGGCCTATGCTGAAAGGAAAGATGATAAGTCGCAGAGAGTGCTGGTATTCATCTTCCAGCAGCCATTGCCTAATTATAATCCCACCGAATATCCATTCTGCCTCGCCTTCTGACAATATTTTGACCACCCTGTAACCACCCATAAGAAGGTCCTATTTCGTCCCAGACTTCTAGACCAGCGGTGGGGAACTACTCATTCATTTGCCCGCGGGCAAAAATTATGCCGGCGTTAATATTTTTATACCCACCTGTTTGAATCATATAATTATATTATTTTTATTCAATTTATTAATTTTGCATTTCTTTGGATATTTTTCGAAGAGAAAAAACATTCTGGAACATAAAACTTATTCTCTACATGAAAATGTCTATTAATAATAAGATAAAATAATTACAATTAATATAATAATTATAATAATATATATATATATAATAAATATACTATAATATATATATATAATATTATATAAATAACTAAATACTATAGTTATATAATATATATATAAATTATTGCCACCGTCACATGAAAAATCTTTCTAAAAAATTGCACCATTTAAAAGTTCCCCCACCCCTGCTTTAGTAGAATCCATGCCACACGTAGACTCGACTCCTCTCTCTATCAGCCACTGCTAAGCTACTACAGCTCAGTAAGCTATATATATACTATATAAATAATATATATATAATTATAAATATATATATATAAATTATTTTGATTTCAATATTATTATAAGGTCCCGTTCTTTGAAGAGATTAGCCATAAAAATATAAGAGTTCTAACAATGTAAAAGTAATCGGATTCCTCATGTATTTGGTAACTCTATTATAATTCCCAAATAATTTATATATGGTCTGCCAGCCAGCAGAGTTTACCTGGTTTAGCCCATTGCCTTTTCCTAAGGTCCATTCTCTGTGAAGGCCTTCCTGAAAGAGAGTGAGCGATCCCACTTAAAGTAAACTAAAAGTCCTACTGGGTAATTTGATGGAATATCTTACTTTAGGGTATAAATTTCTTATTTCGAAAATGTAAAACTTTATGCCCCACTCCAGCAATACTGAGCTGGAAAGCTTCGTAATTGTTACTTTATATATATATCATAATGTTAGAAGGTAATGATAAGATATCAGAAGGGGAATGAAGAAGATATAGTAATAGATAATATTATGGAGGAAAAGATTAGGCGTAAAAATGTGAGACATAATTTAACGAATAAAACCGTAAATAGCTCTAGGTTTTATTCCCAGAAACTTCAAATATAAATCTAAATATTTAATACTTCCTCCCTAATTAAATGTAAGTTAGGCCTTATCTGGAATACGCAGTAATATATCGTGATCAACTTCATTTTATCACCCAAGATATAAATAAAAAGTACCACCATCATAATATACATAAAACTACCTCTTAGGAAGCAGATTAACTTTAAGCGTTAGAGAATTTGACTATTTATTAAAATTTTATTGCATGTAAAGTTAAAATTTATTCGTATAAATAATTAAGAGATTTTTTTTTAAAATATAAATTTACTGGAATTTCTCCCCCAAAAAAAATAAATATCTCATCTTTATTATTATATGTAAACTCGAGGTTCGAAGATCAAAACCCAAAATATTCTACATCATCCATTATGTAATATTTAACAAAAGTAACTTAGATTACCTGAAAAAACTAATTATATATAGTAAGAATTATGAGTAATATGGTTACACCAGAAATTATATTGACTCAACTGATTTCGAAATCTTAATTTCAGAGATACAAAATTTTAAAGTCACTAATTCTTACAAGCTAATTAATCATAACTCACTAGATATTTATGTTATATGAGGTTTATGCCTTTCCTTAGTGAGAATATAATGAGTTACATAATACAGTATCTCTATGTTAATTGACATTAAACGTTTTAGAAGAAATAAATACAAACACTTTCAAAGGTTAATATTAGCAGTAACATTTATTAATTTTTGATATTAAATAAACACAAAAAAAGATTTAAATTTATACTTCAAATATAAATATTGGTGTTATATAACAGAGTGTCACGAAACCATAATTATCCTTTATGCCACTCCAATGATTATATATCATTGACAAGTGCCGGTGACTGCGGATTCCACCTACTATAGTATATAAGGAAAAGTATATATAATTAATCACAATTTAACACCGGAATGAAGAGGTACATTATTCCATAAAATGTCTCTTCAATAAAAAATACGAAGTTTAAAATTGTCAGTTTAGACTCCTTAGACATCATATCTACTATTGGCTCCTTTTATATTATTGACAATTTATTTCTCGACACGCTAATTTATAACAGACACTATACAAATGCACCTATCAATCTTCTCTTCACTAAAAGTAAATAAGAGTCTAATCACATTAATTAACCTAAGAGAATAAAAAGTACTAAAATTTGCTAATTATTGTCCCCAACTGAATATAACCAACTCTCGAATTCTCTATTCACAAGGATTAAACTAGTTTTAGAAAATCTTATATTTATATTTCATTTTTTTATAGAGCAATAAGCTGCAAGCGGACCACAGGAAACGACGCAGAGTAGAGACATCATAAAATTCCTGCAGAACAGTTCTGCATAAATAATGAAGTCACCGCGCACTCTCCTGTGACGAGCTCAATCCTAACACGCAGAACTATCCTTGTACAAACCTTATAAAGTTATGTATATCATTGGAACTAGATTTACTCCTCGAATGAGCTTAATTACTTAACTTCTGATCTAGTCAAGTCTTAAAAGAGTGACGTAATTAGATTCTTCACCATCTCCTTTATTCTTATTTCGAAGATGATTTCAGTTATATGATATTATTAATTTACACTTATATATTGTTAAAGCCTTAGAGAAATGAGAATATATAAGTTATTCTTATACCAGATATTTTGCAAATTATAAAATTTATTTAAAATGTATAAAATTCCTTTAGGTAAAAATACTCGTCATATTATATAATAATTCCGCCTCAAATAGTTTATTATCGAAAGGTTACTATATTCCTAAATCTTCTAAACAAAAACTGTAAATATATATTAAATATTCAATTAATATATGATATTATATTATAAAATAGTTATACTATTATTAATATATAATATATAATTATATTATTATATTAGTATAATATATATATTTTATATATATATATATTATATATATTATATTAAATATATATATAATACTTAATATAATATATATATATATAAATAATAATATAATTTAATATAATATTAATATATATAGATTAAAGTAATATATATATATATAATATATAATATATTATATATAATAAAATTAAATAATATTAATATTATATATATAATATATATATAGTATATATATTATAATACTACTATATATATATAATATAAATATTATATATTATAGAAAATATTGTACCGTATCTGTGTGTGCACTACCTTATATATTATATATAAACAAATATATTATAATACATAATAATCATAATATATCATAAATTATATAATATATATATGATTAATATAACTATAATATATATATATATATATATTAATATTAATATATATATATTTTATATATAAGATTTATATATTAATACTATATAATATAATTAATATTATATATATATATATATATTATATATTAATATATATATATATATATATATATATATAATATATATTATATTCAGTATATATATTAAATCATAATATAATATACTAATATATATATATATAATTATATGTATAATATATAAAGGTGGCCATTAACGCATTAAATAGCGATTATCCGTATTAATTAACTCGGTAATTTATTTCGTTTAAATTTAGCAGAAATAAAGAGTATAGTCTAACGACTATTAATGAGTACATTTCGTGAATTAACGTTACGAGTTAAAAATTTCCTCTACATCCGGCCGCAGGCGTTATAAATTTACCGGTTTATATAAATTATATATTATCAAAGTATCATTAAAAGCTAATAATTGTATTTAGTATGAAGAAAGTGAATGATATGAATAACTAGAAATAATACTTTATTATTTTCTTCAAAAATAAATAAATTATATATATACGTAATAATAAACGCTTAACCTCTCAATGGTATTACTTATTATTAATATATTATTAATATATATGATATATTAAGATTATTAGGTTATACAATTTATTTTAACTATAATTATTATCTAACATATATATATTAATATATAGTATATTATATTATATATATTAATATTAGAAATATAAATTAATTAGCTTATGTCATATACAAAAGATACAATATTAAGTCGATATAATACATATTAGTAAATTAATAATATGTATATATACTAGTAAATTATTAATATATATATATATACTATATTATATGTTTATAAATAAAAATTAATAGGTTTGTTCATTCTATAAACAATATACAAAAATTATTTAAAAAATAAATAATCATACAACATAATATAGGACCTGTTATGTGTTAAGATGACTCCGTCAGTTTATTTATTATTATATTTTATATTAATTTTTTTTTTTTAATTAATATATCATTATATCTTATAATATAGATTTTATTCATATATTAAATATTAATAGGTATGAGGTAACTGGATCATGATACAAATAAAATATATATAGGCACAGTTACGTTTTAACGACCGTCAGTATATTTAAATTATTATTTTTTTTTTTAACTAAAGAATATAAACACCAATAGGTTTATTAAACTGCAAGATATTACAGGTAAAGATCGTAAGGTCTATACGAGCCTTTCCGGATATTAGGAACGACTAAGTATAGCTAGCGCACTAATTCCCCTACTTCCGTGGCGAAGGTATTATCCGGTAAAGCACCTACTAGATCATAGTTAGTGTATATTGGTATGATAAATCTATAGTATATGTAATCTGACTAATAGGGTTCCTCTCACTACCATATCCCCTACGGGATGGAAAAGCTTCCACACACTCACCCTCTGTCCTCCCGTCACGGCATCACGAGCCACACCTAATTTTTTAATTTTATATTAATTATTTAATTTTTTACATTTTGTATTGTAATAAGCTTTTACACGCTGATTCCAAAATATGTATTAATTGGATTTTCTGTATAGTAGATCGTATCTTTTCAGGCATATCTTCATTTATAGAAAAAATATATTAATATTATTATTTATTGTGTAACATTTTTTATGTATAATACTTTTATACGCTGATTTCAAAATATGAAGATAATATAATTGGATTATTATATTTAAATTTTTTCGACGATATTTCATTTTTTACAAATTTAATATTAATTAAAATATGTAAAATTTAATTTAATATTATCTTAAATATATATTTATTCGAACTTATTTAGAATCATGTTGATCTGAAAAAAGCTCATGAAATTTCATTGTTAGTAATTAATAATATAGAATTATATATATAATATATATAGTTAAAAATATAAAAACATTATAACAGATAGTCATAGTATGTAATATATATTAATATTATATATATATTTAATAATATATAGATATATAATATATTAATACAATTATTAATATATATAGTATATATATATATAATATCATTAATATATATATCATATATAGTATTTACTATAATATATTAAATTAATATAATATACGATATATATAGTAATAATATATAATAATATATATATATATATAATAATTAATATATAATACTTATATATATATATATTAATTTTTAATAAGCATTTATATTTTAATTCTGGTATTAATAATTAATATATTTTAAATGAGTAGAGGAATGGAGAGTATAGTATATATACATTATATATAGTTAGTAGCAAGTGTATGTATATGAAGCTGTGCACAAGCGGAATTATATTCGGAAGAGATGAAGAAGTGAATATATATATGATACAGAGTTAAATGATACTGTAGAATAGAGACAATAATTAATTGCCCAATATTTAATGATATTGGAAGAACGAGAATCTAATTAGTGTTCCTATAACCTATATTGGACCTCCTCTTCATTGCTATTACTGCCCCAATTACTATCAATGATATTTATGTATAATATAATATAAATAATAACTAATATCATTGTACGAATCTTTTGCATCTATATTGCGCTCATTTTTACTTACTGCTAGATACTACTAGATACTATAATACTCTCCTCAAATGTGCAGATTGTTAATGTAAGTAGGAATGACATTCCACTGTTGATAGGACGAGCAATACTTTCACTGTTGTATGTCATTAATTCGCGTCAAAATGTGTTATGATATCGAAAAAATTGAGAAACAAGTAGATGAGAATTGTTAGAAAAAGAAATGTGCTGCTATTCCAAAACAAAGAAGGCATTTAATATAGCTGTCCGCCTGCAAGCGAGGAAGTTAGTTAAGAGGGGGGAAAACGCTTGGATAAATCACGTATATAGTATATAGAGGTATTGAACCCAAAGAATTTAAATAACTAAGATACGATGATATAGATATCTCTCATGTCACTAATATGAGTGCAGTCAGAAACATCAAATTTGGAGTGATTATACTAATGCAGAAAAAATAATGTTCCATGCGAAATATCCTAGATAATTACCGAGGGTGATATAGGATTACAGGAGGAGTTAAGTTAGTATATCACTCTGCTCGTATTGATCAATATAAATAATAATGGTGAATATTAGTAATAACTGCAATAAAATGTAGAGAAAGTGAAAACTATTTGTAGTAAGATTGAAGGCAGAGGAAAGATATTTCTTGTTCTTATTTTTTCCTGTTAATTTCACATCGCAACCAGACTCTTATTATGAATTGGAAACGAATAAGTTAAATATACTATGATTATAGCACCTAGTGTACAACGCTGACAGTAGACTAATCTGCTAGATACCGTTTTGGATCGTGGAGACATAATTGCACAGAGAAAGGAATTAAAAATAAATAATAGAAATATGAGAGTGAACTGAAAGTATAATGATGATGTATCATCTCATAGAGAGAAAGAGAGTATGTACTTATGACATCTTATGATATATACGAGTGAGGAGTAGTGAGGAGAAGTGAGACCTATAATAATAAGTGTAAAAATTTATATAAGTACTACTGTATGTTACGTAATAAACGTGATAATATGGAGAATGGATACATATATTATATGATATTCTTATTAGTAGATAGAATAGATAAAAACAGGTTTCTATGAGAAGGGTGATGAGTGGGCTATATCATGTATGGTTAATTGAGCTTGAAAAAACAGCATATTAGGTATACCGCAGTTACGAATTAGTTATGGTTTGTGAAAGTATACGACAATACAAGGAATCACTTAACTCTCTAGTTGACATTAATTATGAGGTACTATATCGTAATAAGTTATTAGTTGATAATCCTTCTATTACAACCTAGAATAACATAAGCATAGCTACAATAATAATTACTTGTATAGCAGCAGAATGATGAGTGCTGTGATCAAGACTTAGATGGGCGTAAGTGAATCACTGAGTAAGTAGTGAAAGCGAAGAATGAAAAATCGGATAAATTAGGCGTGAGCTGAATAGAGCCTCAATTGATATGCATATTATGACTAGATACAGATAGACCTAAACAGCTGAATGGCTGGATATGCCCATGATCTATAGAGAATGATAATGAGAAGATATTTCTATGACTATGCGTCCGATAAGTAGAAACCTCTTGATATATAATGAACCATAATGAAAGTAAGATGGTAAGTAGCTAATATGGTAGTTATATGCCTTAGCGTACTATAGCTAATAAGTAGTAGGTGAAAGATACTATATGATAAATATTCGGTGAAAGAGGAATGAGATTCTACCGAAAAATCCGACTATGAGGAGGTACTGTGCACTATAATATTTCATGCTAGTTATGTATGTAAGATAATAGTACTTATATATATATATATAATATATAATTATTTATATATATATAATATATATATATTAATAATATTTATATTATATTAAATATATTAATATAAATATATATATTATATATAATTATATATTATAATATATATATGAAATTTATATATATATATCATAATATATTATATATATATATATATTAATATATATATATATATAATATATATATAACTTTTCATTAAAATAATTTGAATATATCTGCAATCATATAATAGAAAATTAACATATTATACATTCCTACATGTTCTGAAGACGCTTACGATTAACGCATTAACGTCTAACTTCCGTTACATTCTTTACGATAACTTTAATGATTAACGCCGCTAATTTTTTTTTTTACGATTAAAGATTAACGGCATACTTTCTCATTAACCGTGCCCACCTGTTATATAATATATATAATATATATATAAATATATAATACATATATATATATATTATATATACTTATATTATATATATATTATATATATATTATAGTATGATATATTATACTATATATATACTATATAAATAATAATTATATATATACTATATTATATGATATATATATATAGTATATATATTATATAATATATATATATATATATATAGTAATATATATATATATATACGGGCTTGGTTCAAGTACAAGTACTGTGTTACTGACTAAGTACATTTGGTCAAGTACTTGTACTTGATTGCAGTTTCTCAACCAGTTGACATATTTCAATGTGCTGCTTTTAATTTCCTTGTTCCACTGACATTTGGCATATTTTAATGTGCAGAAATTCATTTCTCTTTTTTTCATTTTTCCTACGTGATTGAATTATTATCTTATATGGTATTTAAATAATATTCCATTTATTAATTAAAGTACTTTCATTATATAAATATATATAATATATATATATTATTATTATATATATTTATACTTATATATATATATATATATATATATATATAGTATATACCAAATAGATATATTATATAATTATACGTATTATATATAGGTATATATATTAATAATATATATATATAATATATTATCATATATACATATATATATATTATATATAATATATATATCATATTATAAACTATATATATGATATTATATATATATATATATAGATATATTATTATATATAGATATATTAATATTTACTATGAGCCCTATAATACGCCAAGGGTGAGTAACTTATATAAATATTAATCTTATATATATATATATATAATATATATCATCATCATCATCATCATTACATCATCAACCATCTTTTTCGCTGATAAGACGGTAAAGTTAGCTTCTATTATGAAGGAAAAAGTAAGCAAGTAATAATAGAATATTTATGAACAAATTACAAAAGGGATAAGACCCACAGCTCATTTAACCTACTACCCTTATATACAACGCTATTATTTGAAGAGCTCGCCGCTTAGTCTCATGAATATTAAACCCACCCTTAAACGCTCACTACGATACCGCGACGGACCCTCTCTATGCATCACGCCTTAAATTAGTATGGTATCATTCTCTACTTGACCCAGGTAGAGGCCACGATAACATATTATTATACACTCAACTAACAAAGAACTCCTGTACTCCACTTACAATATACATTAGACCTTTCTTCTTTGTATATCATAATTCATTAATTCAAAAGAAGTGTAATCAAATTTCAACTTCATCCTAGAAATATATTTTTTTTTATTAATATTATATTTAAACTCTATAATTCACACTTTTGCATTTATCGGTCTCCCAACTAATTCGCATAATCTGCATCGCCCAAACCAATAACTCGATTATTCACTATTCCTGTCATAGATTCGAACTCAACGCATAACCTAACAAGATTATACAATCCTTTCCTAACAAAATGACCAACACATTGCTCAAAAATATATATTACAATATACATATTATTCAAGGCGGTTGTCGAAATTGAAACAGTCTCCATTTTAATTCTCTCAATATTTTTAAATTTTAAGTAATTGGGCCTTCAACCAAATATAATACATTCACTATTCTTACTACTCTCCTTAGCTTCTTTCTCCCTAAAATCTTAACTCTCTGATCACTTACATCGTCTCTCTACATTATCGCTTTCACTATACACGAACAATATCCATTAAATGCCTAATCATCTATACGTAGCTTAATTCTTCAGACATCACAAAAAAGCACATTCTGTCTCTACTTCTCATAATCATACATACAATACTATCTTTCTCTATACTCGATCTTCTTGACTACTCATACATAACTCATGCAGGTATCCATAAGTTCCCTCGCTCTCTCTCCTACTCTCACATATCTTGTGCAGCCTCTACTCGCGTCTCTCTCCTCTCACTCAAATCCATTCTCTCTCCATTAAAAGTTCCATGCTTCTGTTTCTACTCCTACCCTTTCCCTTCTTCCCTCCCTAAACTCTCGTAAGAAGCATGCTCGTCTTTTCTCATCTCGGTGCTCGTGCTCGTCCTTTCCTAGCTCTCTCTCTTCTCTCTTCTCTCTCTCCATCTCTAGATATCTGATTCATATTGCTATTGACTCTCGGTAAAATCCTCAAAACATATAACACTTCCCTATCTAATTTCAAAATGTCGTCACTTCATACCATATCAAATTTTACTCTCTGTGTACATAAGCTCACTCCCTGCTTAACAATCTTTTGTAATTACAACTGCAGTATCTTATTTGGCATCTCTCTCTCTCTCTCTCTCTCTCTTCTGGCTACTCTCTCTCTCTCTCTCTACTCTCCTCTCTTTATCCTCCTCTCTTCTTTCCCATAACTCCTCTCTCTCTCTTCTACTCAATCTACTCCCTTACATCTCTGCTGCTCTTTCTCTCTCTTAAAATCCTCTCATACTCTCTTCCAATCTGCAAATCTCTTCAAGTGACTCATCTCTCTCCTCGATGCTAGCTCGTCTTCCTCTCGACTGTTGGGTATTCTTCTTTCTTCTATGTTTTCTTCTCTCTTTTTACTCCTTCCTATTTTTATTTCTCCATAAATACCGTTCCATATTATTCTCATATTTTCTCTTTCTCAACACCATATCAAACCGCACGCAATAGGCAGTAGATGTTAATCTATTGTAACATATTTTACCACATTAAGATCTAACTCTTATTCCAGCCATAAGTATCGATTTATTGAAATAATACATGTTTCATTACATATGTTAACATTGCACTATAAATAGTTATATATCTTCAACGAAACTAGCGCACTAAAGAAATATGCTCTACTGTTTAAACATCATACCACATACCGATTTAAATATTTAGCACAACCAACACAACCAGTTTCTGCAAGTACTTAATATCACATTCTTTCCACCTAATATAGACTCGGCAGATCATCCGAGTTCCCACTTGTGCGCGAGAGATGCCTGATAGATTATAGATCCTAAATAATAATATATATAAGTAGAAAATAACTCCATAACAGTCAACTTAGATCACGAATTTGGCTTTGCGAATGTCACTAACTCATATCAACACAAACGTCTGAGGCGTGTTCCCTCGAAACCGCAACCAACCAAAGATCCTCTTAATCTTACTCCTGTTTAATATTCTCAATTAAACCCCATTCTCACTATGCAAACCTCCCTCCTATAAACCATCCCAATTTCCATACAAATATCTGCTCCTCAAGAATTTTTCCTTCCGTCTCCACAATAGAACCCACAACTACATAAATATCGCTAGTATTAACTAGTAATAAGTACTTTTATAATTCTCACCTAATATAATAATAACCATAACCTGAGTTTTCACAACCACTTATTCGTGCGTAATATAGTAGTATTATTCCATTTTGTTACTGAGTAGGTAACTATAAGAAAATAAATCTTCCTATCATTTTTTACTATATTATATAAAATGATTAGTAGGTTACTGCTATGGCAATCCCAATAAACTCACCCTAGTGCATTCGCACTATATATTTTATATATAAATATATTATATATATAATACTATCATATTATATATAGTATTATATATTTATTGCACCCATATTTAAATGTTTTATCATATTAAATTTTATATTTACTTTCATATCTTGATGTGCAGTAGAATTGTATAATGAGCTCAATAATTATTATATTTAATTCTATACAGCATCCCTGAAGAGGACATTTTATTTATTATGCATGTAAAACAACTTAAATATAAACATATTTACCCAAGAATAAAAAAAATATAAAATGTCTCACTTTGATGAGAATTCGTAAGCGACCATTTTATATCAATCATTTTTTTCTTACAAACGAATAATGACCAATAAAAGTCACTATAAACTTAACTGCTTTTGCAACAATAATTCGAAGACGAATTGTTATTCCTCAATACCTCAATGTAGAAAGCTAGTTAAATGAAAAAGCCAATGAGAATCTTATCTATAGAAAATTCCAACAGCCGCCTCACATGAATCGACAAAATAATAGTCTGTAGGCCACAATGATTGAATTTTTTTTTTAGCAAAATACCCACTGTGCGCGCATCAAAACCCCTTACAAAGCCGTAAACCATAGATGTTCTCCCGGAGAATTACCACCCCTGTCGGCATTCGAACCCCTAAAAGAATGCTCTATAAGAAAAACAACAAAAATGACAACAATCTTACACCTTACGTACAACAAACAAGAAATTATCTGTATCTTATAAACTCTTAAGCTATCTATCAATGAAATAATGTAAGCAAATGCCACGTCAATACCAACAGCGTAGGTTGCCATAATCTAAGAATTATACGCCAATGCTAATTACTTAATAGCTATCCAATATAAGGCCAAAAAACTTAAATATTATGGACAATAAAATCATTTTTTCATTAGATTAAACCCGATAAAATGCGGGTTGACAAATAAAATTAAAGTGTTCCTCTGTATACTGCTATATCTAACTAAATTCTCTATGTTTAAATGCCCACCTGGACATGCTTTGTTGAGATGGTTGTTCTCTCAATTATACGTAGTATATATTTATAAATATATACTGTGAAACTATAGGTTACCATCAATGCTACGTTTATATATATATTTATTATATAATTAATTAACCTGTAATATTAAATAAAAACTAAAAAACCTATGATTTCTTTTACTTATCAAAATTGCCTTTATTATCATAATATTAATAGTATTAATGAAAGTCTCCACACACAAGTCCAATATGTCGAATAGATCCGCATTTGAAATCTTGTAATAACCAAAACGTATTCACTGTTAGGAGAGTGTTCCAAGTGATTCATCAACACTCGAAGATTATGAACACTTTGGGCGGCAAGACAATACTTAGTACCCTTATAAGCGATGATATAGCATCAAAATATTCAACCCCTGAATACAAGTACTTACTAGACTAATACTGATAGTAAACAGGATTGAGTGTGAAGAATATATTATCTGTGCTTAATATACTAGTATATGATCGAAGAAGTAAATGCAGTGTCCCAAATTCTGTCATTGAAAGAAATCTTTTCTTTGTATGGTGCTTTACCCTGGTCCCTTCAAGACACCAATAGCTGCATCTTAGAAGTGGTGAGGATGTTTGGAATCAAATCTTAGCAGTGGAAACACTTAGCATTAGCTATTCTATAAATAAGAAATCATGAAGGCGTTAGGAGAAGTAAATATTTAAGTATGCATCTATGATTTTGATAGCGTATAAATAAAATCTATGGTATCTTACATTGAACTCATTACTAAGCATGGTGTTTATGTGAACTAAGTAAAATCTCCATATTCCTAGTTATTAGTGCGTAAAGCCTTCTGAATGGAATCAAGAATATGTATGACGAATATTAAGTGTACGTGGAAGAATAATAGAGTCGAAAGTGATTGTTTAACGGGAGTGAATGACAGGAATGTCTGAGTAGTCCATCCTTGGTCGATAAAAATCTACTAATGTATGAGTTATAGATAAGAACATTATCCCATTCATTAGTATCCAGTAGACAATGAGATAGTATGTAGACACGATAAAGCTAATCGAAAAGAGTCTGAGGTCCCGCGCTCGATCTGCCGTATTCTAAATAAAAAGGATGCATTTGTTCTGTGTGTTGTGAATCTGAAGAAGGTTAGAAAGCAGCCACTAGAAGAAACTTTGTAGGCTAGGCAGTAACAGGAGAGGTGTTTATGAAATAAAACGTGTCGATAGAGTAGGGTTATGGTTGTGAGTGACGTACAAATCTTCACAGATTTGAAGTTATGCTCATATTGATGGTGAGCTAGACTATCAAATAAATTTTGTCTTGAAATTTAAATATTTTAAGAGATATATCGATGAATGCAAACGGAGCGTATTATCGAATCGTGCAGGTATCAGTAGATGAAAAGTGTGAATGAACTACTTTAATGTAGCTGGGTTGCAATTTAAATCGAGTGCCAGTGGACGTAAAGGACTAAGTCTTAGAGCACTGCGTAGAGTCTTTTGTCATATGAGGGTATGTCGTCTACCAGTCTCCTTAATATATAGTAATAGGATATTAGTACATTGAGAAAATAATGATGCCTTATAGATCTAAATTTAGTACTCATGTGTTCTAGCTGATCGGACATCCTTAGTGTTGTTAGGAGTGGATATAAGAAATGATAAAAATCGAGGAGATACTATTAGATAGAGTTTTATTTATTTGTGTGAGGAGAATTGTGCTGATTAAATATGAACGAGAATTAAATAGAAAGTATTATACGTTGATGATTGGTTTTGGTCATGTGGAAGAGTATGGTCATGATTGATCATATTCGGGTCCAGTTTAAAAATGTATAGTGTGAGCATTAGACATCGACCGTAGAAGAAAAAGTGCTAATGATGTCAGAAAGAAATGCCTGGAGAAGAGACTATGTTAAGATTTGCAGGAAAGGAGGTAAAATAATAAATAAAATGGTCAAATGAAATATATTTCGTCACGCATTATTAGTGTTTTGCGAGAGGATATGGTTTAGCCCACCTATGGCCAAGATTAGATGAACCCCACATTAGACTAGTAGTCATAGGAAGTACCTATTCGCTATTGTCCACGTGAACCTGTGGTGGATTTTCGTACTGCTACAAGTTCTCATTATATTGGTATATAAGGTGCTAAAGCGGTCTTCCTTTTCTACATTGCTTAACATTCTTTCTACTATTTTTCTATGTTTCCCGTAGTGTCATGTTTATGCATTTCCACCCCCGTTTGGAGACTATCTGAGAAATAATGAGTGGTGATGAATATGATGATGATGTTGATATATATATTAATATCTATATTATCTTATATATAACACATAAACTAACACATAACATTACACATACACATATAACACACAACTAACATACTAAACACACATACTACACGTATGTAACACCGGATATATATCATATTTCAACATCTAAACTGCTTAATTGAAATTGGGTTACATCATATTATACTATATATATATATATATATGAATATTATATTATATTATACAATATATATTAAGTCACCAATTTTCATAAAGTATCTTTTTACTATGTTAACTGGATCCATGTACTTGTACCCTGAAACAATATTCTATCAAGTTATATTTATTTACTTGATACTCGTATCTCTTAACCCATACTTTACTAAGTTATAAAGACTCTTATTTATCATATTATACTTGATAATGTAGTACTTAACACCATGACCTTATATTAATATTAATTATATTAATAATATATATATATAATATAATTATTAAATATATAAAGATAATAAATATTAATTATAAGTAATATTATATTATTAAATAAGTATATATAAATTAGTTTAAGTACACCATGGTAACATTTATATTAATAACTTTGTTATATTGACTTAATGTTAATACACTATGTAATAAATTATATATATGTTAGTAGTGATATTCTAAAAATTTTGTGATTAAATAATAGATTTGAAAGTATATTGGTTATTAGGTTAGTTAATTTAGTATTAATTATCTATGATTCTAGTGAGAATTGTTAGTGGTCGGCATAATCTTGTTTTATAGCTACCCCCAAGAAAACTTCTCCAATACAAATTTATCCAATAAATATTACAAAGCTTCAAATCCGCTCCCAGGACATATTATAAGACTAGTTCGGATCCTTGCAATTATCAAAATATCTCTGGTGTTTATACACTTGGTTACCTTCTCTCAAAATTCCTACAGTTATGCATTATATACATTTAAATTCTTTCACAAAATTTTGACTTGGTATTATGATATTGAATAGTTTTTACTAAAATGACATCTTTATTAACTTAGAATTAAAAGTTAGTGAAATTTTCACCTCTCCTGCATAATATAATATTATTAAAAGAAATAACAGAAAAGAAATAGTTTACCAACCTTGTAATAAATTAATATATTCCTACTTTCAACTATATATACAAGCATATATATTAATATAATATATATATAATTATAATATATTATATATATAGTAAAATATCATATATAATATAAGTATATATTATAATAATAATTAATATTAATATTATATATCATAATTATTATTATATTATAAATATTAATAATAAATATTATTATATAATAATATAATATATATATTATATATATATATAATAATAATTAAAATAATAATATAATATTACTAATATATATTATAATATCAATATAATTATATATAATAATATATATACTATAATAATATTATTATATATTAATATAATATATATAATAATATAATATATTAATATATATATATATACTATATAATAAATACATTATATATATTATATACTAATATATATATAATTAATTATATATTAACTATTATCTATTTATTAATATATTATAATTTCTAAGGGCCCGTACTGGGGCAGTCGAGATAAAACAAAAAAATAACTCGAGCTACCCGAACGTCTATACGACTCCCAGAGTATCGATTTTGAAACAATATAACGACCGAAATATAACTTTCCACCAACTCCTACGACTCCGAACCCAGTGGGTTACTATGTACATTAATTTTTCCAAATTTTAAGAACTTTATTTTTTATATCACTGATTAAAACAAGAATTAAAAACAACATTTAAAAAAATAAATATAAGAAATAAATGACAAATAAATTTTAATAATTCTTATAATAATGAATATAATATATATTAATAATTATACACTTTTTAACAAAAGATAGCCTTTTATTTTTACGATAAGTAGGGTACCTTATAGTACCACGTAACTTTAGCGTTGACAAAAAAAATTTGCCAATATTTATAATTAATTTATGACATATTAATAATGAATAATAATTAATTGTAATAATAATAATAAATAAATAATAATAATAATAATATATTAATATATAATTACATAATAATAATATATAATAATAATAATAATATAATATAATAATAATATATAAATAAGATAATAATAATTAAGCATTATTAATATAATTTATATATATAAATATTTAAATAATAAAATAATAATAATAATTAATAAAAAATAAATAATAATAATAAATAATAATATTAGAAATTAAAAATAAAAAATTTATCATAATTTAAATATTATTAGATTTTCACTATTTGTTAAAGCATCAATAATTTATTTTATAATAATATATAATAATATATAATAATAATAATAATAGTAAATAAAATTAAATAATAATATATTATTATTGATTATAATTATTTAATATAATGTATTATATTAATTTATAATTATATTTAATTATATTATTAATTAATTATTATAATTGTTATTAATAAATATTATTAAAATTATGTGAAGCGCAAAAGCTTCTCTTAGTCGATACCTTATTATAATAATATAATATATCATATATATATAAACTTATTATATCTGTATAATATATACTATATGATTATATATACTATATATTATATATATATATAATTGGTGTTAGTGCTTATGACTATATTATATATATAGGTCTTTTATATATATATATATATATTATAAATCATAACTGTAGGGCTTGCCTACTGCAGTTTGAAGATTCTATAAAGTCTAACTGCTCGCGAATGTTAAATAACAATAAGCCTACCTAGGTAATGCAATATTATACTAAAGCCGGCACTCTTCAAGCATGGCATGATTATTGATACTAATGTTTATATAATGCACCAGATAGAAGTAACAGTACCAGCAGAGATCCTAGTTTAACTGGTGATAGTTCCTTTCCCAGAAGCCCATCTCCAGAGCCTTATCAAAGATATCGCAAACCCCTTTCTTTTCGTAACCTAGCCATTTTTCAACATCGCGATATGATAAGGTAGTTAAAAGAGGTGGATTTCTATTCCAGCTTTATTTTGTGAATGATTTCATCGAAAGGGTCCAGCACATGGGTCTTCTTTCTTCCACCACTACCTCACGAATTCGTATCCCATTACTGATCGAACATATAAATATTTAGAAGAAATATTAGCGAAAACATATGCTCTTCAGGAAAAAAGAAAGCAGAGGACCTATTTCAGCAGAAGCTGAAAGTTGACTGGAAACCTTTTCACCTTAATAGAATTTGGATGTCGTTAGTATTTAGGAGACAATAAAATTAAAAGGCTGCTGCGTCAGAATGATAAATTAGTCAATGAGATGTTCTTTCGGGTCCTACCCAAAAAATTGTTCCAGTATTAAGGGTTGTGAGAGGGGACACTTCAGTTGATAAAAATGACTGAAGTAGCAGATATTTTATTTTCGTGGAAGGTCGAAAAACTTCATCAGACCCCTCCCGTGTCGCTTCAGTCAGTGCAGTGCACTTCATCATACCTTCAGGATCTTCCAGAGAAACACCACCTCTTCAATTTGATTATATTTTTAACGGCGATGTTGCTTGCATATTCAGTTAGATTTTCAGAAGATGGAGGCTATTTCATCTGTTGTAGATAGTCTGATGCTACAGATGGTGGGCGATGACAACGGTCAGACAAGAGGCCGTTCTCCAAAATGTTTATCATCTACCGGATTTCCAACAGGAAGATACTCTTTGCTTTTACCACTACAAGCTTAGTAAGAATGCCAACAGGTTCTAAGGTGATAACTGGCAGATTGCCCCAGCGCCCTTACAACTTCTCTCTTTGGAACCACCTTCCTTACCATCACGAGAAAGGTAAATGGTGGTGGGGGATTATGTCCCTATAAAAGCAAAGAAACTGTTAAGTTTTACCCTGTTATAACTCGCTAAATTTATACTCATAATGATGTGCGAATAATATTTGAAATATTGATGGAAGAATGGTACCTTCTAACAATAATGACCAATATGCTAAAATCAATATTCAATCTGATAAAATTGCTAATGTAAATACGAGTTCTAATACCAAATTCAAGTTCATTCGAATAACCATGCAGCTACTTAGCTAGATCCCCCTCGAGGCCTATTGAAAATGCAGATTCTTGCAGTGGTGCATCGTTTAAAACCCGATTTAAGATAAAATCGACACTTCTTTATATATGGTGCTATCAAATTATAAAGAATTATTTATCGTCGACACTGAAGCACTTTTCCTATAATTAAAGCTTCTGATGATTAAAAGAAAGTTCCGATTGGCTTTCTTACAGTTGCTAATGAAGGTCAGATAAACGTATACGATTTATTAACTATAAATGTAAGTTTCTAAATAAAGCGTAACAATGAACATATTTTTTTTATTGGCAAATGTGGTTGGTATTGATATTTTCTCATCTATCTTGATTTTTTTTAAGGTTTCATGAATAACACAATCATTTAAGGAATTCTTGTCTCACTTGTAATTGCATATAGTAGATAATAACGAAGAATTGCTGCACATAGATATAAATTTTATAATTATAACTTACTCTCCTAAATTGACATTCGCGCCTTTTCTTTAAACTAGTTTATTTTTTGATTACCAAATATTATTAAAGATGCTTATGAGGCGTTACTTAATAATAATAATAATAATAATAATAATAATAATAATAATAATAATAATAATAATAATAATAATAATAATAATAATAATAATAATAATAATAATAAATAATAATAAATAATAATAAAATAATAATAATAATAATAAAATAATAAATAATAATAATTAAAATAATCAATAATTAATAATAATAATAATAATAATATAATAATAGCAATAATAATAATCTTAATTAATAAAAATATTAAAATAATACGTAATAATAATAATACTAATAATAATAATAATAATGAATAAAAATAATAATAATAATAATAATAATATAATAAAATAATAATTTAATTAATAACTTAATAATTAATAATAATAATAATAATATAAAATAATATATAATAATATAATATATAATATTATTTTATAATTATTATAATAATAAAAAAATAAATAATTAATAATAATAATAATAATAATAATTAATAATAATAATAATATACTACTAATAATATAAATATAAAATAAATATAATAATAATAATAATAATACAATAATAATAATAAAGCAGAATATATGTATATATTATATATAATATAATATATATAGAATTTATAATATATATATAATTTATATAATATATATATATATATACTAATTATATATATATATATATACATTATAATATATATATATATCATATATATATTATATATAGTATGTAGGTATATATATATTATATATATATATATCTAATATATATATATATATATATAATATATTATAAATATATATATATTATATATATATATATATATATAATATATAACTATATATAATATATAAGGTTCTTTTGG
The DNA here is from genome assembly GCA_015478945.1 of Trachelipus rathkii. NCBI lineage: Eukaryota > Metazoa > Arthropoda > Malacostraca > Isopoda > Trachelipodidae > Trachelipus > Trachelipus rathkii. The sequence goes on from JABUQX010013740.1 coordinate 21,160, forward strand.
ATTTTCGCAAACCCTCTAATTTGTCACGGATATATGATAACTATCAATAATATATGTAGTGAAACAGAAAGAAGAATATTTTAATTCTCAAGCCACTTATGTAAGTTCGCGTAAAAGGAAAAGATTTATTACACGAAGAAAAGACCAATATATAAGGTTTTTTGAGTCCTTTCGCCTCTATTAATTTATATCTATATTGCGTTTATTTTATACAGTTTAAGATTTTCTTTACGCTTGTATCGATATTTGTTTATGATAACGTAAAAGGGCAAATTTAATCAATATTGATTTTATTAAAGAAGTGAAAAGGTGAAATGGCATGCTAAAATTTTTTCCAACAGGTGTTAACATTTAATAATAATTAAATAATAAATATTAATTATAATAATTAATACATAATAATTAATAATAATAATAATAATGATCTAATAAATAATAAATAAATAAAATAATAATTAATTAAATAATAATAATAATAATTAATAATAATAATAATTAATAATATAATAATAATAATAAAATAATAATAATAATAATAAAAAAAACGTAATAATAATAATAATAATATAATAATAATAATAATTAATAATTAATAATAATACATAATAATTTAATAATTAATAATAATAATATAATAATAATTGAATATAATAATAATAATAATAAATAATCTAATATAATAATACATAATAATAATAATGGCACTACTGCCTTAAAGGAAGTATACATAAATACCATGATATCGAAAATCGCGAACGCTATATATATGCAACCCTGCAGATTGTCCACGTGTTAGAAAACTCCAATAGAAAGAGGCGCAAGAGTTGCCTACACGGTTGCATTATTAATTTTTAATTTTTAATATTTAATTTAGTTTTTATTTTATTTTTTTTAAGGGGCTCGAGGACGGTGGGACAGAGTTGGGACGAAGTCCCCCCCGTCGTCAGAGAGACCACCTGACTCTTCAATCTTTGCGGTTTACCCAGGGGTTTCCCTTTAGTTAAAAAAAAAAAAATGTTTTTTGGTAACTCTGAACCCTTATTGCCTGAATAAACGAGAGAGAAAAAATCGATTACATATTTCGTTCTGTTCGAATTAATCGGTTTAATTTCCTTATTAAAGGACAAGTTCATTAATAATAATAATAATAATAATAATAATATAATAATAATAATAATAATAATAAATAATAATAATTAATAATAATAATAATAATAATTATAATAATAATATAATAATAATAATTAATTTAAATAATAATAATAAATAATAAAATAATACTAATAATAATAATCATAATTAATAATAATAATAAAATAATAATAATAATAATAATAATAATAATAATAATAAGGAAAATGTTAGTGTTAGGTTTAGTTAGGTTAGGTTAGATTTATTTAATGCTCTTATTATTAATTATTGGAAATTTAGCATAATAATAAAATGTGCGGTTTCTACAAAAACATGATAGATTCATATCTTTGCGAATTCATGTGGAGGAAGAAAAATAAAGGTAAAGATCTTTTTGAAGTGTTGATGCATGATATCGTTCTTCTTTTAGGATAACATAGTATTAATTTATTTTCAGTAATAATTTCTATTTTAAAACATATTTACTTGTAACACTATATTACGACTATTAGGAAAATAATTTCATTACAATAAAATTCTATATTAAATGGTTTTCAATATTCATTGAAATTTAATTTTCTCATATATTTTTAAACATCACAGAAAAGATAAATATAAAAAAGTAAATTTAAATTGATTTTTTAAAATGAAAAGAAAAGGTGCGTGATATGGCAGTCTTGCTGCATAAATAGAATACGCCAATACAACTTTTACATCTATTTTTTTTATTGTGGTTGGCGAAATCATAAAGCTACCTATATATAATATTATATATATATATATTATATACTATATATATATATATATATATATATATTATAGTATTTATATATATATATTATATATATATATATAGTATATATTATATATATATACTGCACATATATATATATGCATATATAATAATAATATATATAGATACTATATACTATATATATATATATATATATATATAAATATATATAGTATATATAATATATATTATATATATATATATATATATATAATAGTATGTGTGTGTGGTGTGTGTGTGTGTGTTTATGTGACAACATGTGTCTGTCACACAATCTCATAAAAAAGAGACTGACGCTACTAATCCCTTGCTAGCAAGGGAGCAGAGTAACTAACATTCTAGTTTGAATAGGATTTATTGGCCACCGGTGCTTAGTTGGTGCTGATAAAGAACTAATGTCTTGGTTTGGCGCAGGATATCTATTGTTTGAACACTAACTTTCTCTTCCTTAGGCCTTATCTCTTTGTTGCTTAACCTAGACTTCAGACGTCTCTGAGGGTTCCTACAGAAAACCCTCCTCTGTTCCCCTTTACTATTTCTATCCTAAGTTTTTAATCAAAAGAGGATGTTGTGAGTAGTGTGAGTAGTGTCCAAAAATACTAGGTGCTCTCGGGGTTATATTTTCAAATTTTCTACTATCTTATGCAATCCACGGCAAAATTCATTTGTATTCTTTTCCTTAATTATAACAGCAATTCAAATTTATTAGTCTATCTAAAATACAAATTAGAGCTCATTCTCTCGTATTCTCACTTCTACCCATATAATATATATATATATATTATACTATATATATATATAACTATATACATATATATATATATATAATATATATATATATATATATATATATATATATATTTATACTATATATATATATATTTATATATATATATATATATATATATTATATATATTATTATATAGTATATATATATAATATATTATATATAAGTATACATATATATATATTATATATATATACTATACCGTATATATATATATATATTATAAAATATATATATATATAATAATATATATATATAATAATATATCACTATATAGTATATATACTATATATATATATATATATATATAGATTATATTTATATATTATATATCATATATATATAAATATTAGTTCACTATATAATATATATATATATATATTATATAATATATATATATTATACTATATATATATAATATATAATATATCATAATATATATATATAAATCCAAGCGAATTAAAAGAAGGGAAAATAAAAAACTTTGAGCATTCTCAAGAAGCTGGAAATAGTTTTCATAGAGCTTTGCCTCTAAAAGATTCATTGATAGAGAGATTATGGAAATGTCATGTAGAAAGTAAAAGAGTTGCTAAGGTACTTTCCTTATATAGGAGATTATTTAATAATATATCAGGGAATTGCGACAAGAACTACTTATAAGCAATAAAAGAAAATGGTAGTAACATGTATATAATATTGGTTATGCATATGTGACGTATATATATAATATATATATATATATATATATATTATATATAATATATATATATATATATATATATATATATATATATATATAATATCATATATATATATATAATATATAGTATATAATATATATAAATTAATTAACACTAACAAAAGTTTTCATAACTTTTAAAATATTTTGAGAAAATTGGAGATTTGAATTTTCTATTTGAACTCCTTTTTCACCTAATGTAAAATAAATGTTTTATCAAATGATTAAAATTAACAAACATTAAGTAACCTGACATAATCTCCCGAATGGTCCTAAAAATACAAAGACATTTCTTAGTGTAATTCATCCAAGATATATATTTTTTCTTTAAGTTAGGCGATGATTTGGAGAAGATAAAGAGGTGAAATTTTGCAAGAATATACATATAGAATGTACTACATAAGACATCTTAATAAAAAAAATCTTTCTATATTATAAAGAAAAATAACAAAAGGGTGTTCTTTAAGGGAGGCGTAAACATTTTTTTTTTCATAAACTTGTAAGTTGGTTGTTAAAACCCCTTATTTACAATGGATGAATTCAGGGACACCCATTCTTTAGAATATGAGTGTAGAGCCAGAGAAAGGAGCCGGAGTCGGAGTCGGAGTTGAGAATGAAGTTGAGTTTGAGGTTGAGAGATCAGAGTGATAAAATGAATTTCTTTTCAAGAAATCAAACTAATTATATAAATTTTTTTTTTAATAAAGAGGTAATTATAGTTGTAAAAACTAAAAGTGGATATTTATTATGAAGATATCTTGGAAATTTTTTTAGTATTCTTATATTAAGTAATTTGACATATTTCCTCTCATATATTTTCGTAATAGCGAAGGCAAAATTCTTCTATCCTAACTTTTCATCAATACTAGAAAACGATTTCATTCAAAATATGAAACCATTTGTTTAATTAAAAAAAATAAACAAATTTTGAATTATATAAAATTTAAAATTAAGTTTTATATATCAAAAAAGTGCTTTAATGTTTATAATATGTAATTACAGTGCAGAACAATATAAAGTTTTTCAACTTGTCTATGATCTTAGACCTGATTCTGTATATTTTCATGATACTAATTCAAAAAGTAACATCCGTTCTGATCAAGGATCTCTTGTTTTCTAAATATTGTACGTTATTATCCGCTTTTATCCCATTCTGGAATGATATTTTGGAGTTCTAGGAATTTTAAATGTATGGGAATAGTTAAATTATTGCTATGATTTTGCTGATGTTTAATTATATTACTGTTTGTTTGTGTACTTTACTTGTAGTAACGTATATTCTTTCCTGCTACAGATGTTGACATGGCTTAACCTTGATGTGTTTTGTCTCATTTGTTGAGTACTAGTTTATTGAACATAGAAATATTATTACTGATTTTGTAAAAGGAGCTAAAAATGCCTATTTCAAAGTACAGCTAAGGGAAGAAGAAAAATTATGGGTGGTTCAAGTTGTGTGTAAAATGTTTATGGAGGATCTGCGGCAATGGGTCAACAGAGAAGTGACTAAAATTTGGTAAATCAATAGCGTGAAGAGAATGGGAAAACCAGTAATGAGTTACTTTTGCTTGGTGAATATAAAGGGCATTGATGGACTTTACCTGAGTACATGATAGGATAACTATCTCATTATTCAGTTATCTTTAAGGGCTCTCTCAAGAATAAGATGAATCATCTTCTGACAATGGTAGTGATTTCGAAGGCACGTCATCAGTTGCAGAAGGTTTTAGTCAGCATGAACTGAATGGAAGAAATCGTCCAAATTATTGGCTTTCAGGCTGGGAGAAAAAATTTACTCTTATAGGGAATCAAAATCATGTGATAATGCTGTTGCAAAAAAGATTTACTGCCGCTCTTCTCGAAAGAGAACATCTTTACTTTTTCCAACAATGATAGCATGGGCAAGAATATCTGGTGAAACTGGATATATCACGAATACAACATCCAAATGAATGACTTTTACTCACCGACAACTACAAACCAGAAATGGTTCATTTACATAACGGCAACAGTTGAAGTTCAATACCAACCTTTGAGCACACATCTTATAGATAAGAGCACTGGATCAATTTAGTCTGAAACGGTATCATAACGAGACCACCAATGGGTTCTGACAGATCTAAAGCATAAAGAAATTCTTTCCCGGGCCAGGTGAGGTGGATACACCAAGTATCGTGCTATTATTTCTTGAGAAAATGGTAGAGAGAAAGTTGAACACTGGGAGAGAAAAGTGTCTGACCTATTGGAGAGAAAAGTATGCTGACCTAAAAAACATCATTCAAAGCTTGGTTGACAGAGAAAGATTGAATATTGTCCCACTGCACAATCAGACTGTTTGTAAAAAGCAATTTTTATAAAGGCTTTGAAAAAATGGGACTTGATTGGTACTTATTTTAAGGTACCACTGAGCTGCAGCATGAAAAAGGCTGAAATGTAGCGGTTATTTTCGCAGGACAAACAAATCTTGGAACTCATGACAGTACCCACGAACCTAGACTCGACATGGACCCAATATTAGGCATCGTTACATAGATCATCGCTTAGTATAACTTTGAAGACTATTCTCTGGAAACTATAAGACCGATAACTAGAAACGCATGAAAAATATGCTCACTTCACTTTGGAAACTTGCGTTGTTAATATAAGCATCAAAACTACATTAACATCCAGTCATTGAATTGTCTTCCCAGACTAACTATCGATGGATCTAAACGAGAAAAGGGAACGATTTCACCAAGAATTAAGGACCATGACGGATGGCATGTGGGGAATGGGATAGTCACCTTAATGACAAAATTGCTGATGGAGCATCCCCAACTCGAATGCGAGCCATGCTCCATCGCAAGAAAATCTCAGAACAAAGCATTATGCGACATGTCTCAATGAAAAAAAA
>JABUQX010013741.1:0-10000 GCA_015478945.1 Trachelipus rathkii
CTACCTAGTAAAAACTACACTACTATCAACTTATCATTATGTTAGATGGACCATATGTATCATTACAATAATAAACCAAATATATATATATTATATCATATATTAAGTACAAGTCTAATCAACGTACTCCAATTGACCTTTCTCAAGTACTATTAACCACATAATTTCATTAATCAATATATTTACTATATTTATATATAATGAGTAGCTGCGTGGTTCACATGCATAATAGCGGACGAGAATCTATAGACTTTTCGAAGAAAAGAAGCTTTATCTAATAATTAAAAAGTTTCATAATATATAATATGTAGATTACATAAAGTTTCATTTATCACTTTTTATTTATATATTTATGTTATGTTGTACTATTAATCTGAAATATTATTTTAGAAATTAATTTTTATATTAATAGTTTTTATTATTATAGGAATGATCACCTTGAGAACCGTACACGTTAGAGGGGTGAGATAGAGGCTTGTGTTAAGACACGGTAAGTAAGCTTTATATCCCCACTACGTTATGTCTCCAACTGGGAGGAGAAGAATTCTACCATCATCACACCCGAGAGACCTACGACATGTCTTGAGCATCTATTTGGGCGTGTTTACCTACTATAGGTATCTATAACCGTTAGTTTAAAAATAGAATAAATTTTAAATTATCCCTTTTTTACATAACAAATGATTAATTACCTAATTATCCTATAAGATGAAAATACCACATAGGAAAACTATGCAAAGATGGCAGAGACCATATAACTGAGTCCTACCTTGCTGGAGCTCACACTTAAAGAATGAAAGGCAAAGAATATAAATTATTTTCTTCACGATAGACATACGAAAAAGAACAGAAAGAGATATATTTGTAGAGAGCGTGTCTGTACCACTAGTATTATCTGACTTACTGTAAAAACTTGTTATGCCTAAAAAGTAAAACAGAACTATTTGCTCTTATCCGGTAAACAGTATCCTTGATCACAATTTTTATCGTCCGTTGTTATTCACATCTTCATATTATATATTATCTATGTAGAAATAGTAGGTACTATCATATCATTATATATATATAATAACTATAAATAATAAAATAAACGGAGGGGTGAGGACGATAACATAAACTAACTCTTGTGGTACATGGTTTCCGATTTTATTTATATCATTAGTTTGAATTAACTATGATATTATATATTACTAATCTGAAATTAATATATTAATAATATATATAATAAATATATGTGATGGGGCATGTTGGCGTATTTAGGGGAGAGCGGTTCTTCGCGCGACGGGAATCCATATAGGCGCCCCTACGCCCCTAGACCTAATTATCTAGAACTACAAAAAATTTTAGGTTATCTACATATCCGTCTCACCATAATATACTCTCATTTATTCTGTTACAAACAGTTTATAACATATTTAATTTTAGTAACAATATTCCGTATACGCTAAATCGAGGAAAAAAACTCTCGTAATACCATTTAGATTAAGAACTAACCATTGAAACCATCAGAGAAAATATAACCATTAGAATTCTAAAATTATTCATCAGCTGAGTTTTAAAAAGAATGTGCTCACACGTCGCATCTGAAATCTAGAACTGAGTATTGAAATATGCTGTAGTAGCTCTAAAAGACATATAACAAATTCAAGAATTAGCAGTACCACAAGATATAATATTATTAGCTAACATTCCTATTTCCGACCTCCTCACACAAGACTCTCATCGACCATCATAACACACTCCATTCAGTTGTTCTGTACAGTAAAAACTATTTTCCTCACCGGGGGGCGCTCTTATAGGATGTATGAGATTCTAGTACGGGGAGAGACATACTATAAGGGTGTAAACAGTAATTTTACTTAAATATAATAATAAAATGAGAATTAATAAATGTTCACCATTGTCCAACTTGTTTTCTAGACTACATTTTATGATTAGTATCTATATTATTATACTGTCTTAACTACAGAATTCACGTAAATAACCCGAAATATAACCAATATTACTTTAGTTGTATAAATAATATAACAACTATTGTGAAATTTATTGGAAGTATTCGATAAATAAAGTACATAAGGGTATAAGAAACATTATTGATATGAGATGGAGAAATATTATTATTAAAGGGTACATAAATTTTATGGCGTAATTTATGTACAACTTTATTTGTTCACGAATAAGAAATAATCTTTTGGTAAAAAAATATACATATTATATATATATGAATACTAATCATATTAAAATAATATATAAATATTAATTATATTAAATATATATTAATATATATATAATAGTATTATTAATATTATAGATATATAATAATATAGTATATAAGTAATATATATAATATATATATATGACCCAGGCGTTATTATACTAACTAAATAAATATATATATATAGTATATTAATAATAAATATAAGATATAAAATCACATAATAACAATATATTAAATATATATTTAAATATATATATATATATAATTTCTATATATATATATATATATATAGTATAGTATATATATACTACTCTCAATTAATAGTATAAACTACTTCCGTAGGCTACGTAGTGACAGCTATTACAACCGAATGTAGTACTTATAGTAACGTTGGCCGGTATTACAGGTAAAGTAAGTGACTTTAAAGGAATACGTTACGATCGAGTTTATTTTCCTTTACTTTTCGCATAAGCAAGTCTACTGTTATATTTTTTTCTAGAAATTCCTCTTGGAATCTCAGACCCTCGATGCTATCATTATACAAACCATCACAGGTTTCTGGCGAGCATTCTACACTACTCTAAGTTCATATATGATTAGTATAGTGTGGTTGGTTTCTACGTGAGATATAACTAGTGAACGATCATTTTTAACTCTTGTAGAGGTTGTCCGCACCAATGGAATGTACAACGAGAGGATTATACAAGAGCCTTGTCGTAACTTTCGGACAGTAAATTATCCCACGTCTCGAATTTCCAAAAATATTTTTCGACAATAGGATTCCAATCCTGTCTTTAAATATTTTGCTATTCGAGCCAGCAACTTCACAGTTAATACGTAGGAGTAGACTATGAGACATAAAAATTGAAAGAAGTGATGTTCAGTATGTTGCTACTTTACATATGGTCCTACCTCAAGTTAAGCATCCTGGAATATCTGTCACAAACGTCAAAAATTTCTAACTGTCAATATCAGGTAAGATTTGTGCAATCAGATCTGAAACGTTACAATAGTGGCCACTAATTCAATATTAGATATCTAGAAGTTAGTGAATTACCGTCGAGTTGATATCCTTTCTCCCCTCAATTTCTCGATTCAAGTCGCCACACGTATTCCGCATATATCTTCTAGTCCCCCTTATAATGCAATTTAAGAGCATGAATAGCATTTTATAGAGTGAGAGACACATCAGTTACCACATTCAGATGTTACAGAACTACTCAACAGATTATTTACACACAACGTTTTTTTGTAAGTAGATCTAATTGACACGATCACCCACAAAGAGCACCGATTTGCACAAATAGTTAGGTAGCACATTGGTAAGAACGATACTTTGGAGTCCTCCAAGTAAGTAGGCGGGAATCATACTTTGGTCATATCTAATAGTCCTTCTGTTGTTTCTAAAGCAATTGCTTAAGAAAATAAAGAGTGCACTATAGTGAGATTCACATCCATATCTCATACACACATATTTTGTAACAGATGTGACAAGAGCACACACAAACGATCACTCATGATTTCTCACGATTTTCCTGATCTAATTTCCTAGCAAGAATTGAAGTAAACACAAACATTTAAAGACTAGAACTTCACCCTACAAGTGGGTAGCCAAAAATGTTGTCCTCTCTTGTGAAGTATATGCACTGACAAAACAAGATAGGCCATCAAGCATTGACCTTTAGACTCTCTGAACCGACAGCAAATTACACTATCTTATTAATTGAAGATAAACCATCTCACTTCATGACACTTGCTTTGGGAATTCTTCAGGATTTGGATTCATCGATTGAATTATTCAATGCAAAATATTTTTTTTTTGTGCAATTAGCTTTAGCATAAACAGAATTTGCAAAGTTGTATAGAGTTTCCATAAAATATACATAAAAAAAACGTGTATCATGGCCTTCCTGGTTTTTTGATTTCTGCATGAGAGGCTGCCGGCAAAAGTTTCTTTTATTATTATTGCTTCCCTCTAATCTCAGTGGTATAACTAGAGATACTCCTAATTAGTTTTGCCTTCTTCCTGAAAAGCCTTTCTCTTACACCTACCAACTTTCCATCACATAATTAGAAAAACCTATCAAATCCATATGAAAGCAGAAATAATGTTAGCCCAATTAATTATTTAATCAAGATAGTCAGTCTCCTTATAAGTAGCATTTGCAATTAGTTTTATCTGAGAGCATATATTTCTCATTGGGAATATTTGTGGGTGCGAGATTAGATCAAGAGCTTTTTCCTAAGTCAGACTCAAAACGCACTTCAGGCGCTTATAACAAAACCTTTATCTGGAGTACTCTAAATTCATTTCATAATGTACTTTACTTTTATCAATGCTGTAAAACGGGAATGAATTTTTCATTATATTTTTTTTCATATCTCTTTGTTGGTATTTCGCACAAACTGTCTGCATCCATATTATTTAATATAGTTTTCTACTCTATAGCAATAGTGTTTCTTTTGTCTGTGCTGTAATGCGATCTTTTATTATCTATTTCTTAAATCTTTTTTATAAATTATATATTAAAATCTAGTCATTGCCAATGTGGTCGAACAAATGAGCTTTCCAATCAAAAAAACGCTGATATTTAATAAGTGGTAAAGCCTACTTTCTTTCCTTTAGCAAATAAATATCATGACCCTCAAATAAAAGTATTTTTTATTTTAATACCTTTCCTACTTTATTGTTTTATTATCATCACCTTCTACATCGGAAACTAATTTTTTGAGCGTGAATCGGTTTATTCATACATAGCCTAGAAAAATGTGATTTTATTAAAAAAAGAAGGCCAGTCTCTGCAGGTTTTCCATTTTTACACTTAATAGTGTGAGCTGAAGAGTGTTCATACTTAATTCTCTAATTTCTCACAATTTCCCATTTTTTCCGAAAGCTTTTTTTGAAAGTTGTGAATGAAAATGGTTATGAATACCCCACCATCACACTAATTAATCTATTTGCAAATAATTTTTCATGACAAATTACAGTTTACAATAATGCACATTCGTTTTTCCTTTCACTGTAAGCCAAGCCACATATTTCTGTTCCACAGATTGTGTTAATATAACATGAGCGTTGTTTGTGATCTAATGACGCATTATTATGCGGAAGTAAGCCTGATGATTCTGGCACCTTTATTTTCAACCATTCTTTTATATCATTTAGGTTTAATTTGTGAAATTGATACGTTTGCGGCGTTTTCTCTCGGGAGTTTTTTACTAGGGTCTCCTGCTACGCATACTGAAATCAAGAGAGTCACCCTATTGTTCTCCGCACACCATGATCAATTAATCCGGAGGAAAAAAAGAAAAGAAGGTAAACCATGAAAAGTTAAAAAAGATTAGCGCCACTCACATCATCAAATAATTTACAGAGCAGTGACAACAGCACAGCCACACACATCACATACAACACAACACACACTAATATATATATATATATATATATAAAATCGTAATAAGAATAATATATATATAGATATTATATATATATATATAATAAATATATAGTATAAATATAAGTATAATATATATATATAATATATTATATATAATATATATATATATATATATATATATATTTTGGTTTTTGTATTCATTACTGTGTATTTCTTATCTCAGTGTAATTCACAACGCGGTGTCAGTAATATTTTCCATCATAATCGTTGGATGGAATTTGAAAATGAATGCAGCGTGCGCATAACTAAGTCGTGTCACACTAGTTAGTCTTTCCTTTTAGACAAATAAAATTTATAGTAAAAAGGTCGCCGGTATGTAAAATAGGTAACATTTGCTAGTGTGACTTTAAAAAGAATACAGTCATTCTAAGATGCGGCGGCCCAACTTCCAAATATTGAGCAAACGAAAAAGTGTGTATGATCAGAGCGACAAATTTGAGCAAAAACTATTGTGAAACTGACCCAAAGATCAATATATTATATATATTTATATATATATATTACGATTGAAAATCCTATTATTTACTCCTTGGAATATAAAAAATATAAAAAATTAACTCCTCACATTTTTTATTTATCAGCTCTTATTTAATGGTAAACTTAATATATTACTATTATATTAGTATTAGCATATTTAGTATTATTAACAATATATCGGGTTAAAAATATATCGTATATATACCATACTATATGTATAATATATATATATTATATATATATATAATGATCATATGACTATATATAGATGATCATTAAAAAATCAATCACTATAATAACTTTATATTAACTAAGGAACTCCTTACCTAATAGGACCATGAAAATGTTTTTTTCACTGAAATTGTAAAACTCATATCACCCTAATTCACTCATCATTAACGTTTTCTCAAGCCACACGATACAATGGACTTCCTCAGAGTTCGAGAATTGAGAGAAAACACTTTGTATATTATTTAATGAGCGCTGCATATCTAAGCAACACTCTTCATGCATTCTAGCCACATTTTATTATTATACTGCTGCTAATTCAATATAGATTTAAATAAAACATCATTATAGTTATTTGCTTTATTTTGTACTTATATTAAAGAAAAAAAACAGTTCCACTGGACTACGCAACTTTTCTCCCCAGAGGGGGGCACTCGAACGGTCTCCGGGGGCAAAGGCGCACACCGGAAGGCACTGAAAAAAAAACAGCGTATAGAGAGCACTTCCTGCACCCATTAGTTTTTCAATATACCATTACTTGGATGATTTAATATCATGCATTAGTAGATGAGGTTTTTTAAAATTTTCCAATTGCAATTTAACCATTTCTGTAATTTGTTAATTTTTCTTGGGAAATGACCAATTGGGAGAAAGAATAAAAAGATTAATCGTATATATTACAAAGGAAGATCTCGTACAAGCCCAAATAAGATTTAGTAAAAAGCAGAATGCGATTTATTGGAAGTTAGCCTAAAAATTGGCTATCATCAGCAATTATGGTATCGCATCCAAAAAACCGCAATGAGGATTGGATAGTATTTCTTCGTTCACAGTCTATGCAATTGATCCAAAATATTTACATCTTGTTGCAAATACTCGCACCATTTTTCCAACTCACTAAGTGCTTAAAGTATAGCTCTCATAAAAAAGACAGCTTTCCAAATTAGAGAACTTCTGATACCAGTTTACTTGATAAAATACCTTATGTTAGATTAGAGGCAAAACTTGCCCCTCCTCCTGAAACAATAGCACGAGAAAGAGATCTTGATAATAAAAATTGTAAAGATTGTTATCTGCGAGGACACGCTCTACACTCATGTCAGAGATTTAAATTTAAACATTTAGTGTCAAAAGATGATTCTTTACATAGAGTAATTTCATAACTTCTTCCCATATTTTCTCTTGAGGTAATTTAATAATTTTGTTATCCTTCCACTTTATATACTATATATAAAATATATAATATAATAATATATATATAATAATATATACTATAATATATTAAATTATGATATATATATAGATAGATAGATGTATATAGTAATATGAGATATATATATTATAGAGTTATGATATTATATATATTATTATATGTATATATAATATAGAACTGATGCCCAGAGCTTCATCACTCCCTCCTCTCCCGAAAAAAAAATTCTGGATACGCCACTGTAACTATATATATATAATACTAGTATACTATATATATAAATATTATATACTTACTATAATAATCATTACTATATTATTATTTTTATTTTATTTTTTAATTATTTATGTATTCATTTTTTTATTATTTTATTATTTACATATTTTATTTTATTTATTTTTTATTTATTAATTTTATTTTATATTTTTTCATTATTTATTATTTATTTTTTTTATATTTTTATGTATTGTTATTAAATTATCAAATTATATATAACTATAGTATGATATATATTATTATTTATAATTATACATATAGTATATATCAGTATACTACTTTCCCGATTTATCTAGTTATGAAGCAGATATAATATATATAACCATACTCAGAGTATCAATACAATATAATTGATGTTAGGCTATACATTGTATATATAATGCACTACTAACTATGCTTATATATTTACGCAGGTGAGCCTCTAATGTATACCATCAGACATTACTTCAGCAGGCTCGAAAGATGAAGGTTATGTAAGAGCCTTAGCTTAGTTAGGCTATTCGAGACTCCTATTTTCCCTAAGTTTTACTAACTTTAAAACTACTTATGAAGGACACATCTGATAAAAAATACAACAAATATTTGAAGACTAAGTTACTATTTTCCATCAAACAGTTTAAATCGGCTTTCATATGGAATTTATATTTAGTATCGACCTCATCAAAAAATACTCTGACGACCAAAGGTCTCTATAGTTTATTTATATTATAATATTTACACTTTTAATGTTTCAAGAGTGAAATTTCCAAGAGTGAAATTCGATTACGTGTGCCGAGAACAGAACCAAAAACGAAAAAACACTTATCCGCAAACATTTTTTTTACACTTACTTCTCACTATTATTTCTGTCCCTTTTTTGGGCTTAGTCGCATAAAAATGTTGTATTTCTAAGTTAGAGCAATTCTGTATTCTAGTGTATAATCTCAAATAATAAATGAAGAGTATGTGATTATGAGTTATGCTTATTTATCACTCTATCAACGTGTGATCTCTCTGAGTTAATACGGATAACCTTATTTTATTCCTATATTAGTATAGCTATATTGTTATTAGGGATATACATATAGAGAAGTAATAATCAATCATTTGTAATGTTGGGTAAATTAAGAGATTTAATATTATTAAATATATTATAAGTATTATTCACTACTAATTGGTAAGTATAAATGTTAAAGTTCATTAATATGCTTACTCATCTATAGATATAGTATATCAAGTAATAATATAAAAAATAACGTCACCCCGGAGATATGAAAGATATTAGTACCTAGAATCACCTATATTTTAGTTTCTAGTCATATTCAATTAATGCTATAAATTAGTTACCAGTAATTAGGAAGGCGCCGCCTCTCGTCAAGGAGACATAAGTTAACACGAGATATACCTAGTGAACGCACATGAATAAAGTTAGCTCCTGCGGTACTGATTGGGTTATAATAACGAGTGGGTTGGCTATATTTAACCATAGATCACATATTCTCATAGTTATCCTGAGTTAGGAGGAGACTCTCCATGAATTTTTATATATCATTATCAGTGTCCTGTGGTGCACTAGAACATGAGAATCTGTTTTATTGTTTTGTAATGACCCAAAAGTCAGTGTTCTAACCTCATTCGTTTTGGGAGCACAACTACAAAGTATTGCTAAATTTTTGGTTGTTAGAGGGACGGTGATATTTCATCCTCGTTTCTGGTGGATTTGCTGAAATAGCTAAGGAAATATTATTTTGAGGAAAGCGAGTACGGACTCTTCGAGTATAAACTACTCTGTGATATTGATGAAAATCCAGTTAATAAGATTGCGTGCCACTTAAGTTCTTCGAAGAGCATTTTGTTTCTATTTAAACAGGAAGCTTATGGCGAGAGGAAAAGTATGGAGCCACCAGCTGTCTAACCAATCGAGAAGG
The DNA here is from genome assembly GCA_015478945.1 of Trachelipus rathkii. Lineage (NCBI taxonomy): Eukaryota > Metazoa > Arthropoda > Malacostraca > Isopoda > Trachelipodidae > Trachelipus > Trachelipus rathkii. The sequence continues at coordinate 9,775 of JABUQX010013741.1, forward strand.
AGTAAATGGTTGTTTTTCTGTGAGAGTTGGATGAACAAAGCTTGGTCTTAGTAATCGCACGTAGTGAAAAAAATGTTGAATAGTCGACTCTCTCCTTGTTGCTGTGGGAGATGAAGTCACCAACTCGTCTACTTAAGCATTTTTTTAGACATAATGTTGTTAAAATTTGTTTTAAGATGCTGTGATTGGCAGGAAGAGACCCCCGGATTATTTCTTAGGTGGAGGG
>JABUQX010013741.1:12500-52500 GCA_015478945.1 Trachelipus rathkii
TTTCATACTTTATTTAAAACCTCAGTAACCATAATTGAATTGAATGGTGGAAAGTCAAAGTGTTCCACCTACAAATTTATCTTCTAATTCTCCAAAGTGTCCGAAATACATATTCGTTCCCATCATTAAAAACATTCTTATTCCAAAGAGATTTAACTACAAAATGGGTCAAACACATGTCATGTCATAAAGTTAAAATTATCTGAAGCAAATGTTTTTTAATAATATTATTTTACAGAGCTAAAGAGCAAGTGCACTAAAATACTTTTTAACTTTAAAATCTGTCGCATTTGCTTTCATGCAATGGATGTCGTGGTTTGGAATTCCTCTTTATGTAATTTTCTGTCTCCTCCGATGGGACGCTATATTGAAGAGAATTATTGTAACGAGCCAACCTAAACTCAAATTGATTAGATTTCATCGACTTCGGACAAGCGCTTATCACGCTTCAACAAATGGTCAAATCGAAAGATTTCATTCATCTGTGAAGAGTGTTATCATGGAGCGGGAACAAAACTGATTACTCTTTCTTGCAGTCATCATGCTAAGTCTTCGTTGCATTCCAGATGACTCTGGATTCTCTCCTTTTCGAGCTTTAACAGGAAAATATCTCTTTGTTCTAAGAACTTTTTGAAATATTTAAAAATAGAATTTCATCCAACGACTTCATGAGGAAATTGATGGCTCATATAAAACAAATGGATTTTCTACAGCTACTACTACTTTATTCCTCCAGTACATCATCATACATTCTTTCCTAACTTCAATCCTATTATCATGTCTTTCTTCGAGTCGATCGCGTTCGGAAAAGCTTTAAGGCATCTTATTGTGGCTTTTACAAGGTTCTTAAAAGAATGTTTCGATGCTACAAGATACAACTTCCTGATGAACGAACAGATGAAAAAAAAAAAAAAATTGAAACCCTCGAACAAGAAACTAAATGAGATTTATATGTTCTAGTCCCGTTTTTTTTTGTTTTCCAAAAAATAAAGTTGTCTTAAGCCTGCCATAATCCTTCCGACTCGTCGGCCACTTCATCTACTGAGCAACTGGTATGTGTATAAGGATATTTAGTGCCTAGACGCAATCAAGTGCGGCAAGTTCGTTTTAGTGTAAAAAGGCTCCGCTTTTGGGCTTGAAGTGTATTTTGTGATGTGTATATTAATCAAATACTTTAAAAAGAAAAGTTTACCATATAAAAGTGATTTCTTCTAGAAAAGAAATAAGTTCTGGTATTACCCTCATAATCTGTAATATTAATTTCATGTTAATAGTTTTATCATAAATTATATTTTATAATAATAATATATGATTTCTATTATAATACATTTTAATATAATATTTCATAAATATATTTCATCATATTATATATTTTGCTTTTATTTCATTCATATGCACAAAATTATTTCGCCAAAAATTCAAAATATTTTGTTTGTAAAATATTCAACTGACAAGACTGCAACGAGATTTTAAGGTATAAAATTTTTATTTTAAAAACTTAAATTCCACAATTACCATTTTCAAAGTAATTATAAGTATATTTACATTAAATTTTGAATAAAATACTATAAAAAAAATCCAAAAAGAAAAGTTGTTTAGCCCTTCTCCTTATAAAGATAAATTAAAAAGAGTTCTAACAATTTTATTCCTTATTGGTGCTTAGTCTCGAAAGCCGGAGGCTCAAAAATATACCTTCCTAAAAGGTTGAGGGACGACATCTGCAGTGAAAACAATTATGTTAGTAACTGATACTTAGATCTTTCAACGTGAAAAGGAAGTCGTTAAGAAAGATACCAAGAAACAAACAACATATGTAGTGGAGTGAAAGAAGAAAAAGAAAACCAAATTTCTTAGCACCCTTCACTATATATATATATATATATGATAGATTATATATATATGATATATATATATCACGACTATTATATATATATATATATATATATAAGTAGCCTCTAATTTGCAATAATTATTATGTTTTATTTACAGATTGAATTCATCAAATATATATATATATATATATATATCTATATGTTTGACTGATATAGGCAAATGGGAATGAAGTAACGTAATTGTATTATAAGGGAATAATAATAAGTCTAACATTGATAGTAATTTCAAAATGAAAAAAAAGCATGCTTTTTTTTAAGTACAAAAGTTTTTTCTTTCTCTCATAGCAGGAAAATGATTAATAACTTTCTTCATTTGTATTGTGTAGCTATTATGAACACTCATTAAAGCCAATTCTGTCACTCTTTCTTTGCCTGTAGGAATGAGAAAGTATGGTTTTGAGCTTTTCAGAGTAGAGAAATAAATATTTTTCTGGAGTGTGCACGTTGTAGTTAGATAGATGCTAAAATCCTAAACTTCCAAATGTGATTGTATTGATCGAATTTTTTATCAAATTTGTTATTTTTTTTTTTAATACAAATCGATAAATTTACCTTACTAAGAATGGTAAGTATGGATCTATGGCTCGCAAACCTGCTCTCTATAACTGGTTTGAAAAATCATCAAGAAAAGTAACTGCAATACTTTATATTTCATTTTGTGTTGATTCTGACACGCGGCGGCATCTGCATTTCTTTATTAAACAGCAGGCAGAAAGTTGAGTTGGAATTTCCAAAATACTTGAAAATTATTTATGGAAGTTTTCACGAAAATCCTTGAAAACAATCATCACATTTTCAATATGATTAAGAGCAGTTGCTGTCACTATTGCTGAAGGAGAATGCAATATATTACATAATTTAAAACTAATGGAGATCAAATATGAAATAATAATTAAACCTACAACAAATTAACTCGTAATTACAGATTCAAAAGATTTAAGTTTTTTAAAGAAGGTTCAATATCTTTATCCATCTCAAGCTCCACTAAAGCATCAATAATTGTCTTTAAAAATTTCTCTAAATCGTAACAATCCATCGCAACTTTCCACCCAATTTGTTTGGCACATTCCTATTTGTTTAGTCTGTTTTGTCTCTATTAAAATCATTCCTATTTTTTATATTTAAATAGTTGACCTAAAATAGTAATCAGTTGTTTTCACTCTACCAATAGAGTTTTTAATGTGTTGTACTTCAAGTGGAATGTGAACATCAATAGACATACAATGCCGCTGGATATTTTCGGACAGCATGAACATCTCTGAAATGTTTTGTCAGTATGCCACTCACCTTGCGCATCAGGCGATATATATCGTTGTCCAATCAGATGGTCGCTATTTATTTCACTTTTCTCATCTAGAGATTATCCGTTTGGGCTTTTCAGTCACTAAATCTAAGAAATCTTCACGAACCACAAATATGTTTTCCTTGTTTCTATTAATATATACTTTTAATTTGCTTTGAATAGTATTTTTATTATTATTATCAATTGAAATTAAGAGAATCAATTCATCAAAGAACTTTGGAAATTTAAATAATTTCGGGGAGGAGGGTTGCACCCACATTGGTATCTTCAATCTACCTGTCTTATTCGTATTAAGAAATGTTCTATCTAGACACTGCACCTGAAAATCTTTAATTGGCAATGCCTCAGCCTTCCCTTTAGGAAATTGACATTACCAATGACCCTCTCAAAGCCATCTTCATCTGGAAGACAGTAGAACTTGCTATTACAGGCCACAGGCTAACTGTCTGTCAAGATCCTAATTTTGTTGTTATTATTCTATAGAACTCCCATCTTTTTGCAGTCTTATTATCTACCTCTTTAGTAATTCCTTTCTCAAATTCCTTCCTAGGAAAGTCATCACTACTATTCTCTACGTTTAGATCCCACTCTTCCCAGCTTTCTGCCTAGGTGAGTTCCTAGTCTCAACTATAGCCCCAGCAGCTTTTTCCGAACGATTTCCTCCCTCCTTAACTCAAACACCTTCTCACTCCTTTCATCAAATATTCACACACTTTCATTTCAGTCATATATTAACTCAGCCTTGTGATCTCCTTATTCAACAACACATTCTCAGCTTTCTGGATACACACGACCAAACAAAACACTCAATAACATGTTCTCCCATTAGAATCTCTCAAATGACACAGAGAACATGCATACTTGAAATTATTAGTTGGTTTACTAACAGGTTATATTAAATATAAAATTAGGACAAAATTTAGTCCAAAGCTATGAATAACTTAATTTAAAATTAGCTATTCTATTAAATTAAATAAGTATTAAATTATTAACTATAATTTAATAAAAATCACTATAATTAAAAGAAAAAAGCAAAATTTTAAACAAAACAAAAACTTTAAGGTTATGCCTAGCTCACCAAAAGATTTTGTAAAAAATAATTTAAAAACTAGTTATACAACTAAACTGTTAAATTAATTTTATGAATTAGTTTAATCACAAAATAAATATAAACGTTAAAAATTAAAGGCAAACTAAATTTAAAGATAAATAATTAAGAATAACATCATAACTTAGAATAACTTAAGATAGCTTAGAATAACTTAATATAACTTAGAGTAACTTAAGAATAACTTAAGAAGTAGGCCAAACTTTTTAGCTTAGAGATATGAACAACTTAATATTAACTACAGTTGATTAAAAATAATTCCTAAAGCTTAAATAGGTTAAATAAATAAATTAAATCAATAAAAAGCTTGAGCAGTTTTAGGCTTATGTTAGCCAAAGTTATCAAAAACGTAGTTTGATCAAAACAGGATACAATGAGCCATGCTGCCTTTAAATTATTATACGAAAAGAGTTAATAAAAATAAATATAAAAAAAGAAAACTACTAAATACCACTGCTAATAATACAAAAAGTAAAGTCACCTAGTAACACAAAAATACACTTAAATATGAATAAACAAATTATGTAAACCTGAGAGGCCCAGTTAAAAACCATCTTTACTGACCAAGTCAACTAACCTTGTAAAGTCTTAACAATTATTATTTAAATTTAATTTACTTACCTCCCTATTCATTCTATAATATATTGGATAAGGGTAAGGTCTGTCAGCGTGAATTATTGATGGGAATAATAAATCTTCGTTATTTTTATAAATTTTCTCCAAGATAAACTGAATTCCTTCGTCTGGAGAGTCACTTCGGTAGCCCATATTACGGCAAACTTTTCCAGATATAAAACGACCAGTCATAGTATCAACAATATACCCTATATACTGATAGTACTTTACACCGGCTATATACTAAGTATATATAATACTACTATTAATATAACTGAGATCCCGTAAATAATATATTAAATAATATTACTATATATATATATATATATTAATAAGATAGGTTATATAGTATATACATCGTATACTGAGGGTATATATATATATTATATATATAAAATATATCTTTAGGTATATAAAATAGGGGTGTCTGTCCGATACATTAATGATGAGAAAGATAAAGGATATGGTATTCAATGAGGAATATGTATTGTTGGTGGGGATGATAAATATAGACTGAGAGGATCTTGAGGAAAAGATTGAGAGCTGTCGGTACAAAGATTGGAAAATGGCAGCAGCGGTTTCAGCACTAGGAAACATACATACAGCAATATATATATTACCATAGAAGAATGTAGAATAGAAATATCATTGAGTGGGATGAAAAAGGGCTTAAGATGTTGCAGTTCATGAGACTTGAAAAGAAAGCATTCGATAGAAGAAATATGGTAGAGACTATGGAGGGTGTAGGACAGATCATGTATGCCATACACCAGAAAGGTCTGATTGCAATGACCATCAAAAAGTAGTATGAAATCCCAGTAGCAATATGGTTTTGAGAACAGGAAGAAGGAAGTGGTTTGAATGAAGAACGGGGTAGACAGGAAGTTGTATGTCACCATGTTCTTTTGCACCTTTACCTGGATAGCTGACTTCAGAAGGATATTGCATAAGGGAGAAAAATGGGAAACACTTTGGTCTTAAGCGGAACGATGCGGCAGTAATAACATCAGTGAGCTCAAGACCCGCAAGAAGCTGTGAATAGATGAATGAGGTACTGAAGTAGATGGGCATGAGAATAAAGAGAGAAAAAACGGAAATATGGTGATTGCAAGAGAGAGGAAGAGATAGTAGTGAACATAGAATGAATATAGCATGTTTAACGCAATATTGAGGAAGAGATTCCACTCAGTATTTGGGCTTTGTGGGAGTATTTGATGGATCAGGTGAAGAGACAAGAGTGGACGGAGTTAAAGAGAGACTTTTCACAGAATAGTGGGAATGTCAACTAAACCCGTTGCTAAGGAAAAGGATACCTAACGAGGTTAAAAATATAATATTAATATACAATTTTGAGACCAATATTGTGTAAAATGGATCAGAGAATGACACCAGTCAAAGAATTCGGATAAATAAATGATACAAAAAAGCCATAAAATTAAGTAACTAAAAGACTGAGAGCGGAATTGAGGCCAACATTAAGAGAGTATTTGCTGAGAGTATGAATTGATATGGAGCGAGCTGGTGGAGAGAGACAAGCGAAGTGGAACCTATTTGAAATGCTTGGAGAGAAAATCAGTTAAGAATTGTTTTGGACATTGAAAAGAAAATGGTGAAGGGGATGAGATTGGTAGAAATGAATGAGATTGGAGACCAGTAAAGGAGGAGACAGCAAGGAAGAACCAGAGAAGAGGAGATGAGAAATGGATTCGGAGTGGGGGAAGGTTGTACACGTAGAGGCATAAACGGTAAGAGGAAGTAGAAGGAAGTAGATGAAAAACGAACATTTGAAGATAGAAATCTTTAGAGAAGATTCTGGAGGAAGCAGCACCTGAACAGTACTCCGCTATAAGGATGTTTCGGTAAAGTTATAAAAATAAGAGTTATCTAATATATAATTATATATAATATAGAGTATAATTATAGTTATTATATTTATATATATATAGTTATAGAATAATTATATAAGAATACAATATTATATAGTATAGTATTTATATATATATAAATATAAGCCAAATATTATATTATAGCCCGACGCTAATAACCTATAATAGTAATAATATATATAATATATATATATATATATATATATATAGCGGTATTAAGTAGTACTATATAGTGAGTATGTAAGTATATATTATATAATATATATATTATATATATATATATATATATTATATATTATATAAATAAACTATATAATTATATATATATATATATATATATATGTAATATATATATATAGTATACATATATATATATATATAATAATAAATTATATATATATATTATATATGTAATATATATAATATATATATATAATATATTAATATATAATAATTATAATATATATATATATAATATATATATATATATCGGTTATATATATAATATATATATATATATATATATAAATATATACAATATATATATTAAATTATTATATATATTTATAGTATTTATATAAAATATAAATTATATACATTTATATATATATATATATATTAGATATAGTAAATTATTTTTATTAATTAATATAAGTAGACCAAAAATACGATATTAAACACCTTTTATTGTGATTTTCTTTTATTCTAATAGTAATGATAATTGTATATAATTTAAAGCATTTATATATATATATTTATATATAGTATATATATAATATATAGTAATGATAATTGTATATAAGATATATATATTATATATATATATATATATAAAATGATAATTTTAAATAGTACATAATAGCTAGTACTAACCACCTGGACTGCAGGGTAAGATAATTGGTATTCCATTATGACTGCGTGTATCATCTTGCAAAACTTCAATTTCAACAGACATTGCTTTACCATTTTTATCGAAATGACATTCCTCCTGATCTATTAACATATATGTGGATTTTTCAAGCGCGGTGCTCGGAACCAAGTCACATTTAGGAGAAAATCCGTGATAAATCTGGAACAGTTAATTAAGCTACAATTTCAGGTAATCAAAATATAATTTCGGGTAATCAAGATGTAATTTCAGGTAAGTAAATTATAATTAAAGTTAATCAAGATACAATTTCAGATAATCAAGATACAATTTTAGGTAATCAAGAATTTCAGATAATCAAGATGCAACTTCAGGTAATTAAGTACTACTAAAGATCCAATTTCACATAATTAAGATGCATTTTCAGGTAATCAAGATGCAATTTCAGGTAATGAAGAAACAATTACAATTAATCAAGATACAATTACTGGTAATCAGCATATAATTTCAGGTAATCAGTAAACAATTTCAGGTAATCAATAATCAATTGCAGTTAATCAAGTTACGATTTCAGTTAATCAAAATACAATTCCATTCAATCAAGATACAATTTCAGTTAAACAAGGTACAATCTCAGATAATCAAGATACAATTTCAGGCAATAAAGATACGATTTCAATTAAGCAAGATACAATTATGTATATATGGAAGATGTTATGGTTATGTTAGATGGTGATATTAAATATATATATATATATATATATTATTAGATATATAATATATATATATATATATATATATATATATATATATATATATATATATATATATATATATATATAATATATATATATATCAGGGGCGTATACATAGGGTTGGCAGGGTAGGTAAGTCCTAACCCAATTTTTTTAAGTATTAAATAATAGACATTAAAAATTGTCAAAGATATCTAAAATTTAAAATTTTATATAAAATGAAAAAAGAATCTATTTGATCTTCAAATACAAATTAAAAGAAAAGCAACCACAATAAATAATATCTATAATAATAATTAAAATTCTTTAGAATTCCTCTTCCTTACTGATCATAAGAGTTAAGTTGTATCTACGGACGGAGGAATAACGGTCATTTTTTTGCATCAGTTTATAAGGGAAGCGTGGTCGGCTGTCTTACCTATAATCAAAAATATATGGTTTTTTTGAAATCTTTGTAACGAATGTGTCCGATGTTGAATACCTTTGTCGTATAGACTTTTTATTGGTATTTAATCTTTAAATGTACTAAAATACATTAATAATGCATCATGGAGTAAATGTGTAGTTTTATATTAAAAAAAAAAGCTTTTAAAACTTATCTATAAAACCACAGCTTTTATTTTAAACTCTGCTAATAGCGTGATAGGCTTAGAAAGATGACTCTTTGTAAATGAACTTTAAAATTAAGTCTTTAAGTCTATTTGATAATAATGAATATATATTATATATCAGCTTTTCATACAAAAAATAGGCTAGTATTAATAAGTTATTAATTTAGGTTTTCGGAACGTATTCGTTGCTATATATATATATATATTTATATAGTATATTATATATATATATATATATATATATATATATAATATATATATATATATATATAAATATATATATATATTATAAATATTAAATATATATATATATATATATATATACTATATAATATATTATATTTTAAAATTCAATCTATAAATCATGGTATTTTATACTTAGATATTATGTGAGTTATCAAGCCCAGGAATCTGATAGTAATATGCGTAATGTGTCGAGCTGAGCTATTCAGTAATATATATATATATACCTATTAGCTAAGTATATAGACCGCTGCTCTGCCAGTCGCTATTTATATAATGATATATAAAATTTATATATATATATATATAATATAAATATATATAATATATATATATATATATACTCATAGTCTAGCGCGTCAAAAAATATATATATAATACCTATGAATTCTTATTGGAGTGTATGTTCATGACAGTCATAGCTAAGCTATAGTTATATACTATATCACTATATATAATAGTATATTAATATAGTAATCACTATATACTGATAGCTATAATTCTTTTGCTCACGCTATCTTTTCAGAGACACGCTGACTAACAAAACTTGCAGCAAGACTGGCAATTAGCTTTCAAACTTCACAAACAAACGTGTTCTTCCCAAACATCACGGAAGTTCCGTCTGCTGAACGTAAGGCGATTCTTCCAGAGTTATTGTGTAAAATTTTTTATTGCTTCTTCGAACGCTGTTAACTGTTGAAGCAGGCGGAGAAATTTTGTACTTGATATTGTTGGAAAAAGAGTAAAGAATAAATGTAAAATTTCATAATTTTAATTGATTGTCAATCTATAGTAGAGAGTTAGGCAAAATCGTTCACGAATCTGGAAGACGTAGTGACAAAATAAAAAAAAAAACAAAAAAAAAAAAAAAAAAAAAAAAAAAATTATTTCCTTATGTCCTTTAATTTCAAGTGTCCATTACTAAATACAAATGGCATCATTTTGAAAGTTTCCCTTGTAATATTTGAACTTTGTTGTACGAGCGTTTTCACGAGATTTGACTTACGTGTATTAATATATCATTATTATTATTAATAATATGTCTTGTTACAAATTATCACTCTATTTATGAATATTATTATAAATATTTATATAAGTTGATTATTATTATTATTTACTCATTATGTGTTCTTATTAATTATTATTATTATTATTATTGTTCTGATTTTTAATATCTCACAACTATATTCTTTTTGCTTGCAAGCATCTAGTTCGGCTCATTATGTGATAAATTTATTAATCTAATTACTTTATCACTATTATTATAAACTAATTATTTTTTATTGTGTGTGTATATATACAGTAATGAATCAAATTATTATTAGCATTAAATTATTTCATGCTGTATTCAATATTTAAGGCTATTATTGTTGATTCCCTTCGTAACATCCTTCCCATTTTTCTTTTTTGTATTTGTGCAATGAACAGCTCTTTTTATTTATATTTTATCGAAATGATCAAAGCAATAGAAATTTCTATTTTTGATTTTTTTATTTAAGATAACGTAAAGATGGGTTGCTGTCGATTATGTTTATCTATTTATTGATATTTTGTCTTGTATTAGTTTTGTATTTTTTTTGAATTTTTAAACTTCAAATATTTGACTTTTTATTTATTTTATTTTTTTCTAAATATTTAGTAATTGGTAGATATCCTAATTATGTAGCTCAATTAATTATATATAGGCTTTTAGAGAATAATAAGAGTATTAATTAAAATTAGTTTAATTAATGTTTATTTAATTTAATTGTATATTATGTATTGAATAAAATAAAAAAGTATATTAAATAATAATCTGATTAGATATATATATATATAAATATAACAATAGTTTTATATATAATTTATTAATATAATAATAATAGTACCTTATACAAATAAGATACTATATATAAATACGTGCATAAACTACAATAATCAATTTTTCATATTATAAATTTTTTATCTCTCACAAAATTTTGTATGACATTTACATTAAATAAAAATTAACTTTTATTTATATAATTTCTTTAAAATATATAAGTATTAAAATATATAACTAAATGATACTTTAAAATTATATCTAACAATATATAATATAAATATATAATATATAATACTAGTAAGTTATATACATATATATATATGTATATATATATATATAATACTATAATATAGTATATAATATTAGTATATATATATCATCACTCCAACATAAATATTATTTATAGACATTTATCATGGATAGGTTGTACAGGGAAAACATAAGGTCTTAACATAAATAGAATGGCATTATATTATATTTTATATAATAAAATGTTTTGTATATATTAAAAACTTACTAATTTATAATGATATTAATTAATATATAACTAATTAAATAAAGCTATATATTTAAAAATAGATAGTTAATAATATATTACTCAAGTAGATATAGTATCAAAATATAGAATATATAATTATATATATTATATATATATAATTATACTGTATATTTCTGATGCCTCTAATCTATATTATAACTTCTTTATTAAATGATTTGAACCTATAATTGTGAATTAATTTTATGTGAAATATCTTATTTCTATATTCTCTATTATAATTAAGTGATACACACAATTAATTAGTAATATATGAAAAGAAAAAAGAATTTGCTCATTAAAAAAAAAAAAAAAAAAAAAAAAAAAAAAAACGATTAAAAAATAAAAATATCACGTAAAAAAATCAGTTAATTTTAATCAGTTAATTTTTTCGTGCCAACCGTGAATTTAGTAGTGTAGAAGAACCTACTTTATATATTGTAAAATAACATAATATAATGTTAGATCAGTATCAATAACACCCGTGAATAGAAGCACTAGTTATTTTTGAGAAATTGAGAAACATTCATAATAGTCCGAATTAATGGCGATCTTTTCATTTAATTTTTACCATTTGTTTCTATTTTATAAAAAATATAGAACACGTTAAAAAATAAAAGAAACAAAGTTGGATACTTGATATAGACTTCTTATATATCCCCACATATCTTTGGTGATTCGTCTTCGAACTCATGAACGATTTAATAACCTATTGCTATTCTTATTTCATTATTTATTTATTTGTCTGTGTGTGTGTGTGTGGTTTTCAACTTATTTTAATTAAAACATTTTGCTACAAGATTAGGTTAAAGAATTACACACGATGACAGATGACTACTAATATGAGGTTGGTCGTAATATTAATATTCTCTTCTTTACAACTTATTCTGTTGCAATTTCAATTGATACATGGCACAAATTTTGACGAATTTAAGAATATTAGTAGCAAAATTAATTAATATTTTCTAGTTTTAAAATAATATATATATATATATACTATATATATTATATATATATATATATATTATATTATATAATATATATCATATTACTTACTATGAAATATGTAGTTTGAGTAAGGAGATGTTATCCAGTATATATATAAGCCATAACTAAACTGAAAATTTATATATGTAGGATTAGTTCAATAATACTATTTGAGTAGCCAACACTAAATTAATTATTTGAGAAATATAATATATCAAATATATATTATACTAATTTCTATAAAACTGGTGAATATTAAGCAACTAAAATCATCATCTTATGTATCCCGATGTGTTAGATCATCTTTTTTCTTCAACTTTTCTTTATCTTGATAAGATTTCCCAGTGAAACTGTCACAATTTGTGAATTAAATTTACTTGTGAATAAAATTAAACAAATTTAAGTTCTCATATTTCACAAAAGAGGGTTAATTGAATTGTATAGTACAACAATTTTCAAATAGCACTGTATCAACTAGCTCGCAGTTCCATCAGATAAGTCACAACACATCTGTAAAATGATCAGCAGTTAGAAAGGGGGGAGGCGTTTTTGCCTCCCACCGGTTGGGCCAAATGACCATGCCGCCCCCCCGAAAAAAGGAAACCAACTGCTTGTGATTAACAAGAAGAGAAGATCGTGTGATATATAATATATATAATATATTGAACTTATATAGTTTATTTCAAGTATATAAAGATCAATAATCAATATTATATATCTTTATTATAGAGATTTTTCATATACTATATATAACTATATATATATACTATCTACATGGTAGATATTCACGGGAGCTGACACCTTACCTTGTTTACCTTCTCACCCATGGTACCACCGCCCCCATCATGGGTAAATCCACACCCCGTACCGCCCACAGGTACCCCGCCGATCAACCAGTCCTCCTAAAGAGATTCCTCCAGGATGTTATAGTTATTCTCCCCAAGTTTGTTCTATGTTGAGAATTTATTTAAACAGGAGAGAAAGTAGTGGGATGAATCCTCTCACAACCGGAAAGGTTTCAGCTCAACTGGTCCTTTGGTTATGGACTCTCTGTTTGCCAAGTGTTGATAATTAAAGGGTGATGCACGCGAGTGTAGCTTTGCTCCAAAGGATGACCTGATTTGGTTCTTGATAGCGAAGTATTGAATTCTGGTGCTATTTCCTGGATGGGGTTTTTTGTGAGAAATATTTTCTGGCTGGTGCGTGGACTTATAAGTAGTTATATCGAGGTTTAGTGCCGTGTGGATTGTGTTTTGGTGTCTTATGAGGAGAGCGTGGTGGTGGTGGAATGTTGTTCGTGATTTGTTTGTAATAAAGGACTGGTGAAAAAAAGGAGGTTGTTTGAATTCTGTGGTGAGGTAGGAGTTTAGAAGAGTGAGCAATGATGGCATGGTGTTTGGGAGGTGTTTATGTTTGAGAACAGAAACTTGTGTGCCTAATCATGTCCAGAATGGTGTGTTCTATTGGTAGAATGTATTAGCCTGTTTAAAGGTTGTTTTTCGTGTAGGTGTTCATTCTGTTACCTGTTATGATTCTTAGAGCTTATTTTTGATTTATTTTGAGTTTCTTTATTATTTTAGGTTAGTAATAGGGTGCTTATGGTTTTGAGGAAGCGTAGTTTAGAGTCGGGCGAATGATTGTTTGGTAGTTGTAGTATGGTTGATGTGGGTTTAGCTTGTTTGGAATGGTCTGTGCATGCGATGATCTTGTTGTTTAAGTTTTGTCTATTGACAGATACAGATATGTTTTTATAATGTTGTGTTGTGAGATCCTGTGGTACATAACTTCCCTCCTCCCGAGGATAGTTTTGGGAAGTCTTTGCTTAAAGGTACAGTAATGTTCGGTTTTAGTAGAATTTTGTTGGTCTGTAACTTAAAAATTTTCTTTGCAAATATCACATTGTTTGAACGATATTTTGTTTGTTTAAGCATCTCGTTATTTTAAAGTTGATTATGTTATCCTAATAGTATGAAGGTGTTTGATGCAATTGTTGTGTCAAGTTTGTAGCCGTGTTTAGGTTCTGGTGCGTAGTGGCAATGGTGATGTCATCTGTACAATCCGTTTGTGGTTGTTGTAGATCGGCAGGTAAATAGTGTGGAGGGATAGTATTGCGCCTTGTCGTACTCCGTTGTTGATGAATGCTGTTCGGAATTTTGTGTTGTTTGTTTGTATTTGCGCTGTTCATCCTGATAGAAAGTTGGAAATCCATTTCTTTAGATTAGTTGGGATGTTAGATTTTGTTATTTTGTGGAAGAAGCCAGTTTAGCTCGGTATCGAATGCTTTGTTGATGTCGATTGCTATGAATATTGTTTAAGAGTTGGTTTTGAGTTTAAGGCGTTGATTGTGAGGTGGTATGATGTTTGTTAGTGCGGTTGTAGTTGAGTGGTTTTGTTTGAAGCCATGTTGGAATTTGTTTTTGATGATGTGTAGAGTTATTTTGTTTAGTATGTTTTTTCTAGTAGTTTGTAAAGCATTGATAATAGAGAGATAGGGCGATATGATGAAGGGTCAATGGCGTCTTTTCCCCGCTTTAATTTGGATATAATGATAGCCTTTTTCCAGATAGGGGGAATGAAGTTTAGGCTAATGAGCTGTTATATATATTTGTGCGAATTGTGTTAAATCTGTGTTCCCTAGGTGTTTGTTTGAGTTGTCGTCTAGGCCAGTTTCCGGTGAATTTTTAAGTGTCTTTGTTATGTTTTCTAGGTTGAGTTTGTGGGTTATGTTTTCTAGATTCGTTGGCGTCGTGGTTGAGTTTTTTGTGATTCTTGCTTGAGGGCGTGATGATTTTGCATCTCCTATGGTATTTGATAACGGTAGTGTGGTTTTTTTGACTCTGCTCTTTCGACGAAGTGCAGTTTCCGAGAGAGTGTTTGCGTGTTGTTTGATGGTTTGTTTGTGTGTTTGTTTGGTTTTTGATGGATTCGTGGAAGTGTGTTTTGTTGGTTGCGTTCCGAGTTTATCAGCTGTATGTTACATATCTTCCACAGTGTGTGCTAATTTCGTGTTGTTGGATGTTCTTATGGTGAGGTAACTGCGTATTGGAAGTTGATTTGAGATAAGCCGAGTGGTGTTGTTAGATTTAATGATTTGAGTGGTTTAGGTGCGTTAATTCTATGTTGTCCGTTTGGATTGAAATTGGTGTTTTTTGAGAGATGTCGTGATGGCGAGGGTGCTGTTGTTTGTTGATCAGACTACTTCTATTTCGGTGTTAGGGTAGGGTTTGTATGTTTTTTTGTGTATCTTCTAGGAAATAGCTTTGTTAGCTTACTTTTTGAATTAATGAGCACAATGGAAGATTTTTGTATGGCTTTATATGATTTGTTGATTTTGGTAGCTCGATATTTAAGGGATTAGTATCTAAGTATTTCTATAATGGCTGGTGAATAGTGTCCAGTCTGTTTTTGTCTGTTTTTGAGTGTTTGTGTTTTTTTTTCTTGATGTGGCTATGATTTTGGTTTGTTGAGTCTATTTTGGCATTCTCATGTGATCGGTAGGTTTGATCGAGTTTAGGTTGGGATGTATTTTCCAGTAGAGAGTTTTGGAGATGTAATATTTGGTGAACATAGTGATATGTCTGGTGATGTTTGCACCTTGTTGTTATGGGTGTTGGGGTAGGGTTTTCTAGTGATGTCTGTTCGTTGTTCTCCCTAAGATGTTGAGGTTTTTCAAAATTGACTCATGACTGTCGAGTTTCCATCTTTGTACTGCTCTCTTACTTTTTGTGTATTAGAACCATGTGAGGGTAGTGAGCTTTTGAAACGTCCTATTATGAGTGAGTATAGGAATTTGAGTGGAAACTTTATTGAGAAGAGGTTTGGTTTGTAATTTTCTGGGGTGGTTTTGGTGAGGTGTGGTGGGGAATGTAGAGCTACTCTAGAGAATAGTATTGCTGTTTGATTGGTGTAATATAGTAGCTCTATTATAATGTAAAAATTTAGAAGTGCTCGTCTATGCTGGTGGTAATTGCCTCGGCTCTATGTGCCATTGTGTAAGTTTGTAAGGTTGTGAGTTTACTTTATGGTTAGCACGGGAGTTGTTTTATATCGGTGAGTCAGGTAGAGTGTGGGTTTTTGGGCTATTATGGGGTGTTGAAGAAATGGAGACATTCATAGCCCTGACCTAGTTAAGTTCCTATTTAATACTTGAGATATTAATTTGGGTAGGTAGGCATAATAAGTATCTATGGCTAGGTGTATGTTTATTTATGAGGAAGAGAGATAACTTATGCATCCTTTGGTTTCCTTTTAACCAAACCTAATTTCTGTAAATGTTTATATTGTGGGTTTGTTTATGTGTGATATGTGTGTTGTGGTGGTTGTTGTGGTTTGAAGTACAGACTTGGCAGATCCAGATTAAGAATTAAAAAGGGTAGCGTGGTGAACAGCTGTTTGTGGATTCCTTGATATCTTGTGACAATCTACTACCCCAGTTTCTATGGAGTTTTCAACTCACTATCTTGTTAAATATTGGACATATGAAGATTCCAGGTCCGAGCTTGTCTCTGTGTCTACCGGCTTTTATTTAGTGAAGCCTGAGGCATAAGTCGGAAAAGTATACTTATGAATAATATATTTCACTATAAAATAAAGTTGTTTGGAGCCGGTCGGAGAGTAATATATATATATATATATACAATATAATATAAAAATTTATAAGATTAGCCTACCAGAGTTTTTTACCGTATATGTTAAGTTAGCCTTTATATAATTAAATATTATATATCAATATATTATATATATAATGAGAAAATATGAACAATTTTTTATAAACAATTATATATAAGTAAAGCAAATTTCTCAGAATATAGTGTATAGTAATATTACTAATATAGTAACATATATATTACTTGATAACGTATATATATATATATAGTAATTATATATATAAATATATTATATATATATATATATATATATATTATCGTAAATTATCAAAGAATGGTATAAGAATATATATTAGTATCTATATATAATTTATTTATTATTTATTATATAGTTTTTTATAGTATTTTGTGAGAGAATTAACACATACATTCATATCATATATAATACATCATACTACATAAGTATACACATACTAGTACATTTATATATATTATATAAACTATAAATATGTATACTCCAGAGAGAGAGAAGAAGAGAGGAGAAGAGAGATGAAAGAAAGTGAGAGAAAGAGAGAGTAAGAAAGAGAGAAATACGAATGAGGAGAAGAGAGAGAGAGAGAGAGAGAGAGAGAGAGGAGAGATAGAGATGTAGAGGAGGAGAAGAAGATGAGAAAGGAGGGGAAAAAAATAAAAAGAAAGAAGAAAGAGAGAAATGAAAGAGAGAGAGAGAGAGAGAGAGAGAGAGAAAGAGAACACTATCTATAAACATCATGTGAAACAAGAATTTTGTCATTGCATTGCTTTTTTTCGGAAATTAAATAAAAATAATCGTGGCAAAATAAAAATAATCAATATAATAAAAAAATGAATTGGTAAGATAAATTGTAACAAATAAATTAAATTAGCAAAAAAATAAATAGTCGAACTTAGTCTATATTCGTTTGTTCCATTCACAAATTATAATAAATGAACATATTTAAATATCCATTGATGCAATACAAAAGTCATTTTTTCTAATTCCTTTAATCAGGAGGAGCTTCCTCTTGAAATAAAAATTCTTTCAATCAGAATCAAAGAATGTAGATTGTGCTATAGAGAAACTTTAAGCCGAACATTATTCTCAGTTCTGATAAAGAATTAAAAGAAGAAGCGGAAGAAAGCATCATGAAACATTATGAAATTTTCATGAATCTGATCAGATTTCTATGGAGGAGTCTACGAACTTGGAAGTCCTCATTAGGCTCAGTGAAGATGAGAAATCCAATGAGTACAATAGACAAAACCTTTTGCAGCTCTTCGGCTATTTGCCATTTAAACATAAAGATGATAAAATAAACTCTTGACAATCAAATTGATATTTAGGAGTGAATTTTATAATTGCAGAAATACACAGAGGAAGAAGTGAAAGAGTTGATTTCTGAAAAAAGAGTAAAACTGAGGTTACCTTCCAACCATTCATTATTTCTTAGATCATTAATGGAGGAATGTCTTGAATTTGATCCTGGAGCTCGACCCACGTTCAGAGAAATTGTTTTCCAACTTCTTTCAAAAAAAAAAAAAAAAAAAAAAAAAAAAAAAAAAAAAAAAAAATATTGTATCACTTAAATTTTGTCCTTCACAAATTTTCTTTCACCTATTTATAAAATGACTGAACGACAATTTCCAGTAAGCATTAACGAGGTATGTTTTGCAAAATAGGTTTTCTGTGTGTTGCTCATTCTCAACATTCGATCCAATCTCCCAGCGGAGGCTTTACAAGTTGATTGTATTAACTATATAAGCTATACAAATGAATGTTTTTTTTTTTTTTTTTTTGCTATTAGAATATGCAGGGGAAATTCACTAAGCTCAGCGAACTTCTTATTTCCTATATTTTCTGTAACCTTCACACATATATAATATGTTATATTATATAGTATAAGTATATATATATATTATATATATAGATATATATATATGATATATAAATAGCATTTATATATTTATACTATATGTATTTAATTATCGCGAATGTTCTATATTTTCTATATTTTTAAACCTTTACATATATATAATATGTAGTAATAATATATTATAATATATATATATAGAATATATACATATAATATATACATATTTTCTAAAACCTTTACAATATTAATTGTATTTATTTTATCTTATATATTATAACTATATATTATATTATATAATATATACTATTATTAATATTATATAATACGACCTTCAATAAGGTGATTTTTGTGCAAATTTTTGTGGGAAAAAGAATGAAAATATTTCCTTCTTTCCAAAGATTAAAATACGATTTACCTGCAAAAGAAAATAGGGCAATGATTTATATATGATTTTAAGTAAGGTTGGTAAGGTTAAGTATGTAAAGCTAAGTAAGGTAAGTAGGTTATTTAAGTTGCGTTAGATTTTATTGGTTTAACTTATTACCTTGCATTTAATCCTTCTACACTATCGTCATTATAATTGAAGAAAAAATATAATTTAGTAAAATTAATCTTTAAGTTTATAGGTTTAAAATTAAACTATAATTGGTAAAAATATATAAAATTTTAGTACAATACTTAACTTTTCTCGAATTGAAGAGATAAGTATCTGTATTTGTGAAAATAGCCCCTTATTTGATATATATATTATATATATATAAAGGTATTATAGCCTATATATATATACCTATTGAATAATATAGATGTATTTCATTTATAAAAAAATATATAATATATATATATAAATATAATAATAAATATACTCATATTCGATTTTAATTTTTGATTATATTATAATATAAATATATCGCTTCTATCTTATTATACATGATTAAAAGTAAAGGTATATAAAATTTGTAATAATACAAATAATAAAACATCTTCAAATATTAGTATTAGTTAATTATAATACACTATGTATATTTAAATCGAGAGGTTCCTTTATATATCATGAGTTATGAATAATAAGTAATCTGTATAATATCTATATATTATAATATATATTATATATTCACCTATCTTCAACATCAGCATATAAAAACCTCCTTTACGTCATAACATATTTCGAAAATGAAATTTCATGGACTTTGTACATCTGCCTCTTATCAAATGTTAGCTGGTCATCCCTATCATTGGATTGGCGGTAATGACATCCTTCATTATATTATGAACAATAGGGTGGGAAAGAGATTAGTTTTGATATAACCTTAGGTGAGTGAACAGTTATAGATTATAGTGCAAAAATTGAATGTCTCCTTCGGGTATACATAATTTACATGTGATGATCACCTTGAATATTAAAATATCAATAAACAAAGAAGTTTTTTTTTTACAAAATGTGTGTTCAAATATGGTTTAAAGCAGAAAAGCAATAACCCATGACCGGATGGGAAGGGGCTGGGACTAGGATGTTTGCGCAGCTACTTTATTGTCAATAAAGAACATGCTTTTATTAAAAAAATAAAGATTTTTTTTAGAAAGAACTTAAATGTTTAAAAAAAAACTTTTCAATAATGAAACAGATTTTCTATGAATAAATAAAAATGCTTCAGTTTAAAATAAAATGTTGCACTCAACATTTAGAAAACGGATTAAATGAAAAGAATTTAAAATATAAATGGTGTAAACACTTTATTAAAAGTGTAATGGCTAAGATTAGAATAACGTCAAAACTAGAATATTCAGGCTTTCGCGCGTCAATATTGCGCCTGCAGGCACACGCATCGGTTTTGCGCCGGGTCGCCCAAACTGCACCTGTGGTCGCGCGCTCAAGCACGCTTTGGCCCTTCACCCAACCCGTTAAACAAATTAGTAATAATAATAAAAATCAACAGGTGTTACTAAGGTGACTACTACTACAAAACTACTACCACTGCTACCACTGTTAGAGGATTAGAGCAACATATTGATCTCGGACAACCATCCTGCATAGGGTTAATATAACATACACTCACGCAAGTCAGAGTACAATTTTTGTGAGTGTGAGAGCACGCGCGCTACTTCTCAGACTCACTCTCTCTGCAGCTCCATTGCTAGGATATGACCACTCAGGAGTAGGTCGAACATAACACTCTATAATAAGACTTCAAATAACAAGATATAATATACTCTGAATAATGCTACTCTTATAATTTAAATTTCATTCTTTTTCTTCGAAACCGACTATCTGGGGTCTCTCAGACATATCAGGGTTCATGTGTACGCTCAAATCAGTTTCATTCCATCGTTAGTAGAGCCCTAAGAATAGACACATTCAAATTATTATTCGTATGTATACAGATTATTTAAAAAAAGGGAAATTTCAGAATATATATAACTCTACGAGATATGCCAGTTTTATTTAGACTGTGCTCTACGCAGACATAGAGACAACAATTGGAATATATTTTACAAGATTCCAACCTCTCGACCAAAACTGTCTGCATTTTATTTTCCATATAGTCTTCTGATCCTACTTATGAAAGTTAGGCTGTACTTATGTGATGTGCAGATTTCACTACTCTAATGATAGGGCTATAACGGCAGGAATCCATCGTAAGCTAACAGTGAAGCTACACTACCTATTATATAAGGTATATCTGTCGGTAAATATTATACTTTCTTTCTCAATAAGGTATACGCGACTGTTATTATATATATATTATATTAATATATATATAATATATATTAATAATATATAATATACTATATATTATTAATATATTTATATATTATATTAAATATATACTATATATATATTATTATATATATATATTTATAATATTATATAATATATATATATATATATATATATATATATTATATATTATATATTATATATATAATATATATATAATATATATAATATAATATACTATATACTCGGGTATATATATATTTTTATGATACTTTATATATACATATATAATTATAATAGATCCAAAGTGTATAATATAGGAACGAAATGTGAGCAGCTGATGAATACAAAGATGAATGAGTTGGAGTAGGGAGAAAGTGAAATTTTTACACTCAAGCGCTTCTTATATAGGAGATGAAATTCAACGTTTAATGACCATCACCTAGTACATTTAGCAACATGGTTAGAACTAGTCTTGCCTTTCATGTCGATTAGGACTACGTGATCTCGAATGCTAACATATTTGAAAATTTTGTGATCCATATAATGATATTTTAAGCTACATTTAAATTATATAATTATAAATAAAAATATTTTTAAACATTACTAAAGTAAACAAATAGTATATATAACTAAAGACTATATAAATTAAAAGTTCTAAAGTGTATACATATATAGTATATTAGTATATAATATATTTTTATATAATAATTTGACTGTAGTATATATTTTTATACATTAAATAATATTTGAGTGATATAGTATAGGTAAGTGAGGCGTCGATCGTTTATATATATAAAATATGATTAATTATATTGTTATATCAGTATGGATAATGAATAAAACCCCAGATTGGTTTAAATAATTAGATTATCTATATATATATATACTATTATACTAATATCTATATATATATATACTATATTTATATTCAAGTATAAGTACAAAATGCGCAATAACATTATTCAAATTGAGTGATGACGTTATTCAGTGTGTAATGTGTGTGGGAGGGAGTGTGTGTTAGAGGAGCCTACCAGCGAAGGAATAGGTTTTTGATTTACTGATTGGCAAAATCGTATAGGAAAAACAAAACCAAAGTAAACAATATAAAAAATTCTGTAGGAGAGGTATTGTTGACATTAAGAGAGATCATGCAATTATGAACGTATAAAAGAAGGATATCTTACACACTCAGTCTTTGGTTGTCCAGGTTTTATAATTCTGATAGAGTCTTTATCACAATTTTCCAGAGGTTACATTATACTCTGCTGATAATTTCTACATAAATAGAACTTTATGATGAGTATTAAGTAATACTGTAGACTTTACTTTTAATTTTAATATCTATATTCTTTGGAAATAATTCTTGTTAAAATTCGACTGTCCCTATAAAAATAAAATTCTGTTTTTTATGTTATCATTAGTTTTGCATTTGCCTTTTAAAACGAACCTTACTAGACAAAAGGTCATTTGCCCTCATTATCATAATTATATTATTGATTAATTTTAATTTATTATATTATTTATTATTATATTTATTCATGTAGTAATCTTTTTGTGTTTTATCTATCTCTTATTATTATTAATTATTATTACTATTATTATTAATTATTATTATTATTATTATTATTATTATTCTTATATTAATTATCTATTATTTATTATTATATTATTCATTATTATTATTATATATATAATTTATTTATTATTTACAAAATATTTACCGTACATTCAATTGCACTTTTAGCTACATTGAAATTCGGTTTTCCGTAGATTTTTCAAGGGATACTAATATCTTCAATTCTCTATCAATGCTTACCTTATTTTTATATATATATATATATATATATAAATATAAATATATATATACTAATATATTATATAATAATATATATATATAATATATACAACATATATATATATAATTATAATATATATATCGTACATTATTTATAAATATATATATATTAATTTATATATTATATATATATATAACTATAATATATATATTATTATACTACTATATATATATATATACTATACTATGCTATATATAATATATATAACCTATATAATATATACTAATATATATAATATATATAGGTGAGTATATGTTACACAATTATGTATTTTAGGTAAATATTCAGGTTCGAACAAAACTCATTTGCAGCGTTTCGAAAATTTTAATTACTCACTCAACATTAAAATAAGTTGAAGGAAAACCACTGGCATCTGTTTACTATCAGTTGCATCTGGGTTATGGGTTAATCTATTATCACTGCTATAGAAAGCCGTTGTGTTAAGTTCGCTTTTAGTAGTACGTGGAAATATAATATACTAGTAATAGCTCTATATATATATATATATATACATAATATATACGCTATTACTCCATATTATTTATAGTAGTACTAGTGATACTAATAATACTATATATTTTATTTTAAATATATTTATTTATATAATGATAACTGTTATCATATCTACTTTTCCTAATTTTTAGGGTTATTTATATATATAGAATTAGTATTATATATATCATATCATTTATTTTTTCTAGATCTAACTCTAAGTATAATTAGTTATTTTATTTTTATTTATTATTTGGTATTATATTTATTATATACACTTTTCTATTTAAATAAAAGTATAGATTGTAGTAATACTATTTTATAGTATAATTTATCTACTATAGTAGTTACAATCATTGTGAGAATTAATATAACGTAGTATTAATCATATATATATATAATTAAAGGTATCATATATAATTACTACTTATATTAATATATATATGACTATATAAATTATATTATATACATTAAATAAAAGTATTTACTAATATAACTATATATTATTATATAACTATATATATACTATAGTCGTTACTTTTATTTTGATTATTTGTGAAGCAAATAGATTTTTATGAAGGTTACCTATACAATACTTATATACTATATATTAATATATCAATTATATATAATATTATAAGTGAGAGTATTTGGTATTTTATAATTATAATTCGTATTCTTCTAAATCTATGTTTAATAGGTAAACTCATATTTTAATATTTAGTATATCTTTCTTATTTGGATACTTTTTTATCCGTATATCCTCCTTATATATTAATATATTATCTTCAAATCTATTTATCTGATCTTATATATATATTCTCATATCTCTTTTAGTTTCCCACATAATCAGAGTTTATAGCCTATCTCCTCTCCTCTCTCTCGTCTCTCTAATAATAGCTATAATTATAATTATATTATACTACTATCATTTATATTTATTACTTATTAGATATTATATATTATTATACTATTCTATCTATCACCTATATGTATATACTATATATAATAATATTAATATATACTCTATATTTTTTTAAAATTTTTTATGTGATATTGAAAAACTTATATAATTTTCATATAATTATTTTACACTTATAACATATATTAGTATTATTATATATATTAATATATAATGAGACAATTATTATAATTATATATTATTACTATATAATATATAATAACTCCTCACTATAATATAAATATATATAATACATTATATATCTATATCTACTATCTATATATATTATATGCTTATTAAAATATATTATATATATAATATGTATATAGAAACTAGTATAATTATACTATTAATATCTAGATATAATATCTTATATTTATTTATTTATTTATTTTTATTTTATTATAAATCCTCTCTATTAGACGAATTACCCTAAAAAGTTTATGAAAGTCTCACATAATAAATGATACATCTGCGGGTTGATTTGCCCTATACAGCTTACCCTTATATCCCCGACCAGCGAACGCTGGTAAAACAATACAAAAAAGAAATAGAAAATATAGACAGTAAAAAGCATCATGGTCCTATTCACAGACTGTCTCTAGTCAAATATCAATAGAGTTAAATGGCTCGCAATAACACGTAACCACTAACCATGACTCATTAAAACCCACAACCAATGCTATTCAAGGCTGGGGCACCATAGGGCTATGTCAATAGTATACACTAACTCGGATACTGCTAAAACAAATAATATAGCTAAGGTACATGCTTTAATAACTTTATTAGCCATAGTAGCAACATGCAGTTTACCTTAACTAAATACCTGCATATCTGCTTAGCAACATCACTAATAAACCAATAGACCCAAGCCATCCATTGTTACCTGTCCAAACTTTTCTCTTCTCCTATTAAATTCTGCAAGTGAATCACGCAACAGTTATTAACAACCCTATTACTCAATGCGTTTTTTCTTACAACAAGATGGCATGTTTTCTTCCTAATTTTCTTATCGTGACCCCTTTACCCCGTCCGTGGTCTACTATAACCAAGAGAGTTTATTAATTAGCAGTACCAAAAATTTATAGTTTCAGCACTATCAAGAGATTTAAATATTTTGTAGACTTGTGTCATGTTTCCTCTAAGAGGACGCCTTTCCTAACTCCTTCATCCTCTTGTCATAGCTATTACCCTCAAAGTCATATAAAATCAAATCTCCTTCGTCTTTCCTCTAACACGTTGCATGGTCTTTCTCTAACATATCTACGCCTTATCTACTTTAAAACAAATGTCAGCGCGCATAATACTTGTGCCATTACTCACTCTTATCATAATAGGGGCCTAACATAGCTATTATATGGTTAACTTATAACCTCCTTTCTCTTGTAAACGACATTGGGATATATTATTCTTAGCATCTTTTTAGCTTTACCCCTTTCTTCCAAACACTGATTAGCCACTTTCAGATTATTGCTTATAATTACACCTGAATATTTTTGTTTTATCCACAGACTCAAGAAAATCTAATTTCTGCTCATATCTTAGTTAAATTTTTTATTTAAGTAATGTATGTGAAAAACCTCACTCTGTTTACCAATAAAATTCTTTGCCACTTATCTGCTCACAAAAGAAGTTTATCAAGTTAATTTTGAAACTTTATACGTTCTTCATTATTTCTTACAGAGGTAGCCACTGCAAAGTTTAAAACCCTGGTCTAAATCACAGTATATATATTACCAGTAGGTCAAATAGATAGGAATATTGTCGGGCAATTTTCTAATATGCCCTTTTAGAATTGAAAATAAATTCATGTACAATTTATGACGTTTTCGAGCATAAAATAATCCAGCAATGATTTTTTAAAACAAAATATATTTTGAAATTTCGCTTATAAAAAAAAATTTACACACGATAATATGGAAAATATTATAATGACTTTAAGTAAACATTGATGCAAAATTAGCATTTAAAGATATGTTTTTATTTTTTGCATGAAATTTTGAGGGAAAAGGTACACTGCACACACACAAGGTCGTCCGAAAATTATAACATTGGATTGAAGTACTAATAATATCTCTACTATGTCTAAATCATCTATATATATATATATTATATATATATTATATATATATCTATATGTATATATATATTATATATATATAGTATATATATATATTATATATATACGTATATATATATATATTATATATATATATATATACGTCAGAGTGTCTAAAGCTGAGTAAGTATATACTGAATGTTACTATATTATAATATATAAGTAATATATACTATATATACTTTTCTCTAAAGGTGAAATAGACAAATATATATATTTCTGATTTACCACCTCAATATTATATATATCTAAAATTAATTAAAGTTTAAGGATTTCCCGTATACATATAATATTTTATCCACTTCACTATATATATATATATACTAATAATAATATACACTATATATATAATACCTATATTTTTCCTTTTCAACATACTCTTTCTACTACCAATTATATCTATTATAGGCTATTGAAAGCAATCAGTGTCGCGCCCCCCAAGCACTCAAGCTCTGTGGACCAAACATCATTTCACTTTTTCCACATGATTGACTTATTTGTGTCACATTAGTATTTACATTTTATTAGCTACACTGCTTCTCCTCAATTCCTCGTACTCATCCACCGCTCTTTGATCCAACCAAGCACAGCTCAAATATTTAATTTATTTTACGTTAATTTTAAATTAAATTAGTATATTTACTACATGCATACCACAACTATTAGTCTCTAAGCCATTATTTAATCTTTCCTCAGTGAACATTGAAACGAAATAAGCATTGAAAATGTTAAAATATTTCTTATCTGAATTTATAAAATTTTCATGAACTTTAATTGGATGAACTCTCCTATTCTTGTTTTTAAATTTATATAAGCTAGAAATAAACTTACGAAAGGAGCCAAGACAGAAACAAAAATATAAAGTGAGGGAGGAAAGGTCATTGAATTTTATAATCAGCACTTCTTTAAAAGGAGACACTATTGTTGACTAGTTAAATTCGTATATAATTTTCCTATAGTTTTCTAAATCTTTCCCATTACTTATCAAAATTTGCTTAAAGTGTTCCCACGTGGTAAGACAATATTAGTCTTTAAAGTTTAAACCCTTCATTCCAGTCAATAATATTAATGATGTCTCCAAATTTGGGATAATCGCAAGATCTAAGATCTTTTCTTAATTAACTTGCAATTTGAGCCTAGATATCACATTCATGTTAAATCTAATTATATTAGGGTAACTAATCCCTAATTCTCCTCAGCTCTAACCTCATTCAGTATACTTTCATAGTTAGCATATAGAAAAATATATGTTTTTGAAAGACAAGTCTTCAAAAGGAGACTGTAAAACTCAACACATTTTCCATTAATGTGAACTCTGTCTTCTGCAAAAGATATTTGTCCAAAATTAAAAATTTTAAAAATAATATATATTTGAGTTCATGGATGAAAAGAAAATATAAATGTTTTAGCTTGAAGAGAAAATGGAGATTTCAAATTGTTAAAGTCATAGTTTAAAAGAAAATATATTTAAATAATGGTTGCGAAAAAAAAGCAATATACGAATAAAATATATGAAATATAAATGTTACAGTTTAAAAGAAAATATATTAAAATATAATAGATAATGCTTGTAAAAAGAAAACGAAATAACAAAATGTGTGAAAATAAATTAAAAATATAAATGCCAAAGGTTAAAAGAAAATATTTTTCCTAATTAAACCTCACGCTTGCGAAAAGTAAACGATATAAAGTAAGAAAATGTGCAAAAATATAAATTACAGTTTAAAAGAAGATATTTGAAAATATAAGAGTGGAAAAATAAAACGAGATATAAATAAAATATATTAAGATAAATTAGAAATATAACTTCTGTAACTAATAGCAATTATCAGAAATTATTTTATAAACATAAAATAAAAGAAAAGAAAGCTTTATGAGAGTGAGTGATGAACCTCATCAGATTTTCACATAAAAGTCCAAACTTTTATTCACAATTTCGGAATATATTTATCCGTTTCTGAATAAGGTTATTTTTCCATTTCAAAATGGACTGAGGAAAGAAATTTGTCTGAGACATCTGATCGGGAAATTCACCTTACATAAAAGTTATATATAATAATTTTAATAAATATAAATTTATTAATATAAATATAGTATAATATATTAATATATATAATATAATAATAATATAATTATATTAATATATATATTATTAAAGATATATAAATAATTATATATTAATTATAATATAATATATAATATGATATTATAATATTAATTAGTGAGGATATTGAATTAACAGCAACCTGCAACAATATAAGCTACTCCATGCAGGTGTCTCACACCAATAAACTGGGTGTCATAGAAGTATTTTATCTTTTAAAAAAATACTTCTCTTAATGCCTTAGCCTTAAATAGAGAATTCAGTAATATAATATTTTCAGTTTTTTTTCACAAAATTACAAATAAAAAAATTATAGATAAAATATTTACACGAAATAAATCGTAAGCTTTGCATTTTCTTAAGATTTTCACTAAGATGGAAAAAAAGGAGCGCTATCGGTATAGAAAAAATAGAGCGTAGTGGTAGGGAGTTTTATCATGAAATAATCAAAACGATTTTGTTAACATATGTACTTAAAATATGTTTAATAATAAACCTTCTATGCAAGTACTGCAAAGGAAGGATAACACCACTAATTTAGAAACACTGCGAATGTTGCGTGGAAAAATGAAATATAAGTAAACTTTCCGAAAGAAGAAAAAGTATTATCTGAGAAAAAATAGATAGAAGAACATAAAGAATTAGAGGTACACTACCTGCAAAAAATATGAAAATTATTGAGGCATAAACGTAAATCATACAAATATCTAGAAGGAATGCTACAGAATAATTATAATTATCATAAAAATAAATTACCTCGATGTCGACATGATATACAGATGATATATATACTATATGCACGATTTTCCTTTTAGACTGTCGGGATAGAAGGCATTTGGACTATTATTCTGAATTATCGTAAACTCTAGCAACACAAAGTATAAATTTATTACAAAATAGCGCTCAAATAATAATGGAACATAGATAATAATAGACAAAATCCTACCTTAGATCACGAAAGAATGATTCGAAATATTTAGTTGCCTTACATACTCAAAATATTATTGCATATATATACTATATATATATTATTATCGAAAGGAAATAAATTTTAAATACATCTTACATCTATAGATACCTGGTCGAGATTACATCAATTCACTGAGGATTTCTATCTTCTGTCTATCTATGAAATGAGTATTGATATGGAAAAATACAACATTAGTATATTATATATGATAAGATAACCTTTAGCATAGAAGCCACAACGGGGAGAACCTATCTTTAATAAAGTGATGAAGTCTAGGTATTTTAATAAAATAATAAATAATAATTAAATATATAAAATGAATGGGAATTGAGGTGCTTTATTCATAAGATTACATAAATAAATACTCAATTTAAGTTTAAAAAACATTTAATTACTAATATTAGTTTGTAGTAAATACACTAACTTAATGTATTAATACCTCAATCATCATGTAAAGGGCTACTAATTTGAAACACTATGTATGTTGTACCTTTGAGCCCTCAAAAATATATATAAATCTGTATTAAATTTAAAGCAATTTGGTTTAATATATAGATGTGAAGCTTAAGTATCATCCCTAAGAAACGAATTTAATTAAACTATAAAATATATAGAAACATATTAAAATATTGTACAAAATATAAGAATATATATAGTGTAAATATAAATAAATCAATAAATTAGTTTATGATATGTCAAATTTAAATGAAGTATAAGTACATATTAACTAAAAAACAAATTATTATTAATATACGGAGATAATATTGGGAATTATAAACCAAAATTAATAAATGAAAATATACAAATTGAATAATTTATTCGAGCGTAATAAAAACAATAATATATATAATATATAAATTATAAAAATAAATTATAAAATAAAATATAATTTAATAAAATAAATATAAAAATTATATACATACAAAATAATTAAATAAAATAATATAATTAATTAATAAATAAATATAATATAAACATATATTAATAATATAATAAATAACTAATAATAAATAACTAACATATAAATAATATAATATAAAATAATAATATTAATAAAATTAACAAAAAATTAATTAATAGATATACAGATAATAATTCAATTATAATATAAAATACATACAATAATTAAAATATATATAAATTATAAAAAAAATATAAGATTATATAAAAATATAAAAATTAAATTAATATAAAATTATAATTAAATTATAGGATCTTATAATAAATTAAAGATAATAATAATAGAACTAAATGATCTAAGCAATATTAGATAATATATAAACAATAGAATTAAATATAATAAAATATAACTTAAATATAATAAATAAATAATAGATTTATAATTAAAGAAAAATGAAGAGGATAGAAAATCATTAGGAAAAACATATAATATATATAATAATAAAAAAAAATAATATAATAACATATAATAATATATTAAAAAAATTAATAATAATATACTCTGAATACAACAACATAAATAAAGATGAAAGATCTGCGTTTTAACTCACGCAAAAAGAGAATCGTTAATATCATTACGATGAAAATGGTCAATCACGGAGATTAACTATGAAATTTTCACAACAGATAACTAAATATCATAAGAACTTACGACAGAATACAACACCAACAAAATTTAATTCAACAACAAACCATTACAGATCAAATACATTCTAAATTTACAAAATTCAATATAATTATATTAAGTCTACAATCATTTTAAAAAATAGAAATAATTCTATAACGTATCTAAGATAATTAAGATCATAGAAATGCGAGGTAAAATATAGGGACATAAGTCAATGATGAAAAAAAACACTCAATAAAACAAGATAATAATTCAATTAAATAATAAATAATCAATAATAATAAATAAAAATAAAATTCATGTAAAAAATTAGCATATTTCGAAAAGAAAGACCAAAATGATATTGATAATAATTAAATAAAAATAGATAATAATGCAAAATAGAGATATTAGTAAAATAAATTATATAATTACATAAATATATCAAGAATAAAAAAAACAAATAATCTGAAAGGAACGAAAAAATAATATAAAAATTGAAAAGTACAGAGGAAATAATGTAAATTAATAAAGAATAAAAAATGATACATAAGCACTTAAATAAACATAATAATATAAATAAATAAAAATTAATAATTAATGAATACATATTAAGTATACTTCCGGATTCTTAACGTTAGTTATCCCTGGTTAATATCTAATCTCCAACATCTAATATAATAATATTTATTTTAGTAAAAGAAATGGAAGTTTTCCGTTTGATATCGTTGGGCATGGTGAAAAGTTAGGCTGCTTTATACTGAACGCCTTGACGGCTTAAGTACACAGAAGGAGGGTTATGTAAGTTATTATTTTTAGTTATTTTGAAATTTGCTACTGGGGGCACGGCGGCGCAGCGCCTTGTTTGGAGAGTCGATAATATTTGGCTAGCAAAGAAGTGCCACATTGCATTGTCTTAGGGGATACATTATGTTCTCTTTCAGGGATGTATGTAGCCTAGTCTTAACTTGATGGGCTAAAATCTTAGTTTTGGGAATTATTGTTGTTATGGCTAGTTAAAAAGTCTCTTGTTATTTTGCATATATTTGCATAAATAGAAAAGTAAATAAAATAAATATATATTAGCGAAAACTGCACTACTTATTGGTACATATAATAAACTAAAGGTGGATTATCTTGCAGATACTGTGTTGATATAATACCATTATATATATATATAGTGTTATGATATATGAGTTAGCATATACGGATATAAGACAATAAAAAGTTAATAGATGAGGTATGATGTATAGGAATGGTATATTATTATAATATCTCATAATTACTAGTAAAGATTAATACGATTAAAACCTAATATATATATATTAAATCTTAAACTTATACATATATAATGGTACAAGTTGTGATACAGTGATAATCTAGTATTGTATTATATTGTATATGTATTTGAAATAATGTCTAATTATATTACATCGATATTATTTATTAATTAATATATATAATAACTATTTATACTTAACTATTTATAGTTATTTACCCTATTCCTTTTAAATTTATAAAATTCTTTATTTATTATTATTGTTTTGTTGTAAAAAAATTAAAGAATTTTATTTTAAATTAATTAAGAAGCTTATTATAAGCTAATCATCCAATATATATACATAATTTTTGTTAAAATAGTGATCGTTTGCTTTAGGTAGAGCGTCGGCATTACCTTTGGTCATTTTAATCAAAAGGAGTATCGTCAGCAAAAGAACTGAAAAAGCGTCATGAACTTAATACAGTATATCCATTTGTATATAAGATAAAAAAACGTCCAAGACATTCGATACCTACTGGTATAATCAGGCCGAATTGGTTAATATAGATGTGAGTGTGGTTGAATTAGTTTCATATTAGTTTAACTCGTATGAGCTTAATCATTATCCTTTAATACTTTTAAACACATCTGTAGATTGTCCCTTATCAAAATACCAATGTCATTAATTACTTAAATATTATGTCTCATCACTCACTGGCAGCTTAAGGTGAAATCTAATAATAATAGCAAGGAAGTTCCCTTTATCTTTCCTATATTATTAGTAAGGGGTCGGTTAGCAAATGAGGGAAATTGCAAGCAGTCTGAACGTGTTTCTAGAAGTCCAAAAGCCGTGAATAATAGAAATTAGTTGATAAGAAATACATTCCTGTTAACTATATTGAACTATTTCTTCAAAATATTTATAAAATCTGGTTGGTGATAGCGACTGTCATATAATTTTGCTAGTATACAAGGGTTCCTGCTCTTTTTGGGTATCGGGGATCTCCAACTTTTTTGCGTCTTGATATATTTCATTATGGATAGAAAAATTTCCTAGTCACAAAATAAATTCAAGGTAAACAATGTTTTAATGTTGTGTATAAGATATTAGCAAATGAAAAAAACACAAAAAAAGGTTTGAGGATGTATTCGGGTTCGATGGGAAAAAGAAAGACATAACATTACACACTTAGTCTCAATAAGAACAATATAGTTTTAGTTGGTTTTTTAAAATTTCCGGCGAACTACCTTTTTTTAAGCCCAATCCACGAGACGGTGAGGGACTAAAAAGGGAAAAATGAGAGACAAAAGTAAATCCAAGTCATAACTTTGTAAGGTAAATTTGTTTCATATTAATAGAGTTCACAGATATTTTAGATTTGGCTACTCGATTACAGGACGAGACAAATACTAACAAACAGAAATCAACTGGACACGCGACATGATTAGAGTTAAAGTTAAGCGGAGCCGAATGGCTACGAATCAGAAGCAAACAGAGGAGACACTACAAGGGGGTGGGGCAAGGGGTGATAAGGCCGGGTTTTTGGCGTGGTTATTAGAAACATAAAGTTAAAATAAATTAAATACTTAGAAACAGAAAAAAAAAACTGTCATCGCAAATCCACAAAACGGTCATTAAAATATAGGCAGATATATATTATATAGTGTGTTAAAATATAATAGTTTATATAATATAACAATATAATATAGTATATATAAAAATATAGTATTTATATATATAATAGTATTATAGGATTTATTATATTTTTATTTTTTTTTTTTTATTATTTTATAATTATAATATAGTTATTTATATATATAAGATATATAATATAAATATTATAATAAAATAAATTTATATACATATATATTTAAATAATATAATAAATGAATGACAATATGCAATGTCAATTGTATTTAAATAAATAAATAAATATAATAATAAATGATAATTACATACAAATGTAATCTTGTTCATAATAATAATATTAATGATAATCTATCTATATATAGTTTGAGGGTCGTTCGGAAGCCAAGATCAGAAATATAATAATAGTTGAACTAAGCCGAAATTAAAACAAAATTAAAAGAGAATTTGTTTCCCAAATTGGAAAACATAATTCATTTTTTCTAATTTCTGAAGCTGCAAATAAATAAATATATGTTAACGAAAATGGGGGTTTTGGAATGAATTCTAGACTTGCATAAAAAAAAATCTAGCAAAATTATACCAACAAAATCAATATAAGAAGATACGCACCCTTGATAAGAACCGGAAACGTATGCAGACGAAATAGCAAGTAATAAACAGATAACAAAAGTGAATCTCATTTTGATATTTTAAGTTTAAAACCTTTTTCTCTTCTTTGATATTTTTGAGCTGATAATTTGAGACTTTCGCAGTTGTTTTTATACTTTGATTTTTTTACGATATTAAAGCCGCCTCAGAATAATAAAACGATTATTTATTAAATATAACAAAATGGATATATCAGAGAGAGAGAGAGAGAGAGAGAGAGAAGAGAGGGAGGAGAGTGAGAGAAGAGAGAGAAAGGAAGGAGGGGAGAGAAGAAGAGGAGAGAGCAGAGACGTGAGAGATGGAAAGAGGTTTAAAGCTGAAAACTTCATTATGATAGATAGGATAGATAGATGAGATAGATAGATTAGATAGATAGATCAGATAGATAGATAGATAGATAGATAAATTATTATATTATATACTATCTAGCTTTGTTGAATTTGAAATAACACGCGATCGCAAATAACACACGCATATATATATAGTATATATAATATATATATTTATATATATATTATATATATATATAATATATATATATATATATATATATATATATATACTTATATATATATATATATATATATAATTTATATATATAATATATTATATATATATTATATATAATAGTTATATATATATATATATATTAATATATATAATATATATATATATATAATATATATATATATAATACATTTTGATGAAATGCCTTTTCACAGAATTAGTGATACTAATGTTCATATTGTGCCTTTTTTTCCGTCAAATGGAGTATTTTTAAAGTTTTTTATTTAAACAATACAACAAATAATACATTACTTAGATTATCATGAATTTTTATTTTTTTTTTTTACTAATTTATTTCCACTTTCAAAAAGAATGGGGATGTCAGAAGAAATAGGCTTTGTGTGACTTTCAAAAAGAATGGGGATGTCAGAAGAAATAGGCTTTGTGTGATTTTCAAAATGTAAGGCTGCTTTTGGCTTTAATGATTTGTTAGAAGTTGCTTGAAGAGTTTGTTGCTCTTGACAATTGATTATAGAGCCTAGCTATATAAATCTTCAATTTTCTTTGCTTGGATTCTTTTAGCTCTTGCAGAGTCACTACTTGTTTATTTGTTTCTTCAGCATCTTCTTTACTTTGCATTTGCTGGAAGTATCCTCTATAATGTTTGCTTAAAGTATCTTTAATATTCGACTTTTTTATTAACTTTTTCTGTATTTGCTAGCCTTGTATATGCCCAGCTCAAATCAAAATTGATTACCTCTGCACTATTATCTTTTGCAGTCTGTCTTTTCTCTTTTATCTTTTGCATATTTTGGTGCAGTTGGAGATGAATGTCGCCGCTCACAGCATATTAACATACTAGTTTCTGGAAGACATTTTTTTTCTGGCATAATTCCAGAAGCTTGCCACTAAAGAATTTTCTTAAAAAACTCAACTTAACTTAACTTTTCTGAACTTAGAAATTTTTTTGTATATATATATAATATATATATATATATATATATTATATATATATAATATTATATTATATATATATATATATATATATATATATATATATATATATATATATATATATATATATATATATATATATATATATATATATATATATATATATATATATAATAGTATATATATATATATTGATATTATATATATATATATATATATATAATGTTATATATATATGTTTAATATTATATATATATATATATAGTATATTATAATATATATATATATTATATATATTTTGTTTAATACATGTATATCTATAATATATATATATAATATATTATATATATAATATTATTTTTTGAAAGGTTTTCGACGGTTAGAATCACCGAAAAGAAAATTTCTGAAAGCTGAACTGAATCTCTAGTTCCCCTCTTAGTGTGAGTTATACGGTGTCATCCCTAACTTTGTTCATTTTAAACTTTAAAGAAAAACACAATATCGTTCTGAATTTTACACATCTGCAGTAAAGTATTTATTTCGATTGGAGGTTAATTTCAAGACAAGGAAAGTTACTAAACTCAGGGATGACTACATGTGCTTTTGGGGTTTTAACTCATTGGTCGCTACACTTTGCATTTTTTATATATCTTTTTGGGTGAAAACTATCATCGGTAAAAATTTGAAGTCTTATGAGAAGGTTGCTAATTCCGTTCATTAAAGTATACTTGTAGATTTAGGTGAAAGACAGTTTAATTTTTTGAATCCCAATAATGTAATGTGCAATTTTTCAGATTATGCCCTATCAAATAGGAAAAAGTGTTTATTGTTCCTTGGACTTAATTTTAACCTCCCTTGTTTTAAGACTTCATTTGGCAAATAATTTTTCATTTTTTGCCGTGTAAATAAGTAAAACTTTTACTCAAGTTGGCTTTCGTAAGTTTGCAGAATCAAGAAAAAGAATTCGTGGTTTAGCTCATAATTTATATATTGATATTAAAAAGAATAAGAATTGGATTCCCCTTTTTAACAAAATGAGTTTGAAATTGTAAAATCATTGGGCAAAAGAAATAATTTAGCAATCTGTAAGCCAGATAAGGGTAATGGTGTTGTTTTACTAATAAAAGTGACCACATAAATAAAATTATTTTTAGATTGGAA
This sequence comes from Trachelipus rathkii, assembly GCA_015478945.1. Classification (NCBI taxonomy): domain Eukaryota; kingdom Metazoa; phylum Arthropoda; class Malacostraca; order Isopoda; family Trachelipodidae; genus Trachelipus; species Trachelipus rathkii. The sequence goes on from JABUQX010013741.1 coordinate 50,577, forward strand.
GATAAAATAAATATATATTTATAAATTGGCAATCTTTTTACTGCTTCAAAATTAGCAGATCAAGACATATTATTCATATACTTCCCCAGCGTTTTCTTTATGCTTCTGCTTATGGTCTCCCAAAGATTCATAAGAATAATATTCCTCTTAAAAAATCTTGGCACCCCAATATAACGCTGTTTTATCAATTGTAAGTTAGCTAAATTTTTAGTTCCTAAACTGATTTTATTAACAACTAACGAACATGCACTAAAGAATTCTTTTAAATTTTGTAAGCAGATTACAAGTATTAATAGGGGTGGTTTTATGTTCAGATTTGATGTTACATCTCTTTTATACCCCACTGTTCTTGCAGAGACTTTAAATATATATTCTGAGCAGAATTTTTGATTAACCCTAATGATAATTCACGCTCGTTTGACAGGGTCTTTTTTTTCCCCGTAAGTTTTGTTAGAGTTCAGTTGTTTAGACACCATTTCTTTTCTAATAAGAGTATTTATAAGCAAATTAATGAGGTAGCAATGGGCAACCCCTTAGGTCCGACTTTTGCGAATGGCTCCCCCTTAGGTCCGACCTTTGCGAATATATTTATGTTGCTTGGAAGAGAAATTTTTAGAGCGAATGTCCGTTCCCATTTTAAGTGTGGTAATTTATATTGCCTTTCTGTTGACGATAACTTTTTTATTTTAAGGAAAATGGAAACATGCAAAAAGATATGTTTCAAACTTTTATTAATATTATTATACATGACAATAAAATAAAAATGGAAACGGAAGCAAGCAAATTAATTTGTCATTCTTGATTGTTTTAATTGATAGAGTGGCTCGGTTTTATACCTTGGGTTTTAGGAAGAACATCTCATGGCAGGATTTGAATTATTTTAGCTATTGAAGTCGTAATTTTAAATTAAAGTAAATTAAATTCCAGTAAACCTTAATTAATAGGGCTTTTAAAATTTTTTAAATTTGGGCTTATTTCAGCTTTGAAAATGTGTTTTTTTACAAGAGTATTTTATATAATGGGGTAAAATACTACCCCTGCTTTCAGGTATTTTTAATTAAAGGTACTCTTATTAAGATTTATTTGGTTTAATATTTTTTTCCCGTGTGATTTACGCTACAAAATGTGAATTTTACGTTTCTTTTCCTTTTCATGGTAATAAATCTAGTGTTTTTAATACGCTAAGTTCGAACTATATTTGAGTAAATATTTTACTTTTTTAAATATTAATTTTGTTTTTAAAAATCCTTTGACAATTGTCAGCTTTTTCACTTTTAAGGAAACCTCTCCGTAGTTAACGCGTTCTAATGGCGTTTATTTATATAATTGTCCCAAATGAAAAATTCTGGGAAGTAACGGTCCGTTGGTAACTGGGAAGGGGAAGAGATCCATATACTTGGGAGATTTTGAGACCCATTTTAGCCCCACCCCCTAAATGGAACATGAAATTCTTAATTTTCAGACAATTTTGATGGGGCAAAAAGCAAACCGCAGCTTTTTTGACCTCAGATATAAAATAAAAAAAGTAGATTTTAAAATTCGACATTGCTGAGCACAATTTTCCAAAAAAACGATCAAAAAAAAACCTAACTAGCTTTTCGTGCATTTTGTGCGTAATGAACACATCTATGCATATTTTAGTTTTCGAAAGTAATTTTTTCGAAAAAAAAATTGTAGACATTAACTAAAAAATTGTCAAAAAATTAGGTTCGATAAAATAAATGCCTGACAAAATGACTACATGAAACGACAGAAGACACCCGCGAAAATGGACGTTTTAGGGGTCAAAAAAGCTGCGTTGCTGCCTACTTATTTCGCGCCTCCCCCCATCAAAATTGTCTGGAAATTAAGATTTCATGTCCATTTTTAGGTGGGGGCTAAAAAATGGGGTCCAAAAATCTCCAATATTGTATCTTCCCCTGAA
>JABUQX010013741.1:57500-59524 GCA_015478945.1 Trachelipus rathkii
ACGTGACTGCTGCAATTTTGTTGCAGAATTAACAGTTCGGCTTGCAAAATTAAATTAGTCCCTAATAATAGGGGTAATTTAATTGTTTTTAAAAATAAAAACACAACATTTTGGTTAGAACTGCTGTTAAAAAATAATATCAAGTTGAAATGCTAAATTAATTTAAATTAAAAAGATTTTATTAAAAAATTTCTGATGGGTAATGAAGTGACGTAGTGATTGAAAATTAAGAACAGGCAAAAATTATAGCCTACTTCCATAATTGATTAATTTTTAATTTTATACCATTATTTAAAAACACATACAAACTGATGTAATTAAATATTTTCTTTTCTCTTTAGGATATTCTACAGATTCTGTTTTCATCTGCTTTTCTTCACAAAAAAAAGCAAAGCTTATTTTATAATTTTTATCTCAAATTTAGGGTAAAAGTAAATTCTAGGTGAAATGGAAAATCTGTGAAAATATGAAATTTATTTTGTATATAGTAAGTCAAATTTAATATAGGAGACCTTAGGTTAAAACAGAAATGTAAATTTGAATTGTTAATCTAAGGTAGAAATAGGATATCTAATTTAAAAATAGAACACCTTAAAAGAAAATATGAATTCTATGGTGGAAATAGAAACTAAGAGGTACAATTTTTTAATGGATGTAGGCCTAATGTAGAAATTGAAAATTTACGTGGAAATAGAAAATCTACGGTGAAAAAAGAAAATTTAATGTGAAAATAAGCTTCCTGTGTTGAGAATAGGAAATTTTAATATTGAAATAGGAAATCTAGGGTAAAAATAGAAAATAATAGTTGGAAATTTTAGGTGATAATAAGAAATCTAAGTTGAAATTGGGAAATTTCAACTAGAAATTTAAATCCTTTCTTGAATAAAAACTGTACCCGTTTTTCATTGTTTATAAAATCAATTTCACTTTGTTTGCAAAATTTATTTAATTTTTATATATGTATATGTTTGTTTGCAATCAAATTTTTCACCAATTTAACAAAGATCAGGAATCTTGAATCGCAGGTTTATAAATAAAATTTTTCATAGAATACCCAGCAGTGCTACTGCATGGCATTAAAAGTCTGGTGAACCCGGAGTGACGTTATAATAAAGAAAAGTAAATTATATCTCCTGTTTCACATTTAATTAAAGTTTTTCAATTATTTACTAAGTTGGAAATTGGGAAAAAATTATTTATTATTATTATTATTATTATTATTATTATTATTATTATTATTATTATTATTATTATTATTATTATGTATTATTATTATTATGTAATTATTATTATTATTATTATTATTATTATTATTATTATTATTATTATTATTATTATTATTATTATTATTATTATTATTATTATTATTATTATTATTATTATGTGAGGAGTTTAAGGCATTGCCCTGTCATCCATTTGTAAATCCTCTAAATACTTCCCTGTTCTGATGGGCTCCAGCTCTTTAACTTTCTAAAGTGCGAAACCCATTGCAGTCACTGCAGATCCCACTAAACATCTCTCCATACTCATTTTGGTTTATTATGCCAAATGGTCCTTCAACACCCTCCCAGGTCTCCAGTTGTAGAGTCTCTCAAGATACTTTTACATCCATTTTTATGAATGTGCCTGAACCATCTTAGCTCTCAGTGATCCTGAATCTCACAGTTCAACGCCCAATCCCTTCTAATTTCAGACTTCTCAAACGTTCAGCAGCTTAGTACTCGTCTAATCATTTCTGTAACTCTTTATCTCCTTCAGACTCCCCACTACTCCTTGCTGCTTCGTATTAGCAACGATCATAGCCTCATAAACAACCGAATATATCAATGTTGGCTTAATCGTTTATTATATTATATATATAATATATATATATTATTATTATATATATATCTATTATAATATATATATATATATATATTAATATTATATATATTAATATCTATATATAATTTATATATATATATAATATAAATTATATATATAATATTTATATAATATATATATATTCGTATATATATATATAT
>JABUQX010013742.1:0-12500 GCA_015478945.1 Trachelipus rathkii
GATGGAGCCAGCAGAGCTTTGGAAAGCTCACTTGCTTCTGGACTACTGTACTGTTAGGATTGTTAGATACGTGCTAGTATCTGTGTTAGCCAATATTTAGACTTTGTAAATTTCGTGTTCAAAATTATTTTGTTTCCGTTTTTGAACAAAATTGTTGTAAATATTTATTATTTTAGAACTTAGAATGGATTATTAGGATTATTTAAATAAAGGAGAGACCTTCAACAGTCGTAAGACAGGTAATATAAATTATTTATTATATCATATTGTTGTGCTATAGCCTCGTAGTCATTGTGCCATAGCCTAGTATAAGAATATCATGTGTTAATGGAATCATCATCACGACAGTTATAGATTTGTGCCTTAGCCTTTTAAGTGTCAACAGACAGTTAAATTGCGCATTAGCCTTGTATAAAATTAGAATTTACATAACGGATTTTACATTCGATAATTTAACGGTGTATAGAGATTGTTTAAGTTAGGACAGTTGTAAATTAAACTGACAGTTGGATATATCTATAGTTATAGTTTGTTAGAAGTGCTTTTAATATTTATAGAAAGTTAACGAATACATTTTGATACGACAGTTGGTATTGTTAACCAACTGATTAAGACCAATTAGTTTTAGTTAAATATTCGTTTTCAGTTATCTGAAATTGTTTAGCTAATTTTGTCGAGTCATTGAAATTAGTTTACTTTGATATTTGTCAGTTACATGAAATTGGTTTACTTTGATATTTGTCAGTTACATGAAATTAGTTTACTTTGATATTTGTCAGTTACCTGAAATTAGTTTATTTTAATATTGGTCAGTTACATGAAATTAGTTTATTTTAATATTCGGCAGTTGTTTGAAAGTGGTTTACTTTAATATTTGTTAGTTACTTGAAATTAGTAACTTTAATATTTTGTCAGTTACTTGAAGCTAGTTTACTTTAGTAATTGTTAGTAATTGAAATTAGTTTACGTTGAGATTTGTTAGTCACTTGGAGTTAGCTACTTTTATATTTGTCAGTTTATAGTTTGGTTTCATAGTAAATTTTCAGTTTATAGTTGTTGCTATAACATTTTGTCAGTTTATAGTTAAAAATTTTATACGGATTTTGATAGTTATGAATTTTATCGATTTATTTACTTGAATTTGCGTTAGATTTATTTACATTAGATACTTTGATAGTCTTCAAGAATAAGTTATAACAGCATATGTGGACAGTTATTTTGAAAATAGTAACTGATAATTGCTGTTTATGGATTGAAAGTTTTAGAAAAATATTTACGTTTTGGAAATGAATTTTGATTTGATACTTTAAGATATTTGCGCTAATTAACTTTGAATTACGAGTCCAGCAAGAATTAATTACACGAAAAGGAAAGCTTTATTGTACACATTTGGTATTATGATTTGAGTATTTTAGAAAAGTTACTTAACCGTTTTGGTAGGTCAGTTAAATATTTTGGAACAATAATGGTTTGACATTTGGAATTGAAATTGATATTAAAATAAGAGTTAGCGAGTACTTGTTTAAATTAAAACAAGTTTTGTATATTGATTTTATTTGATTCAGAATGAAGATTATGCATATATTTTAATGGAAGTATATTACATTGTACATATGAAATAAAAAATTCGAAAAGTTTTTGTTTTTATTTAGCGAGCTTTTATTTGAATTTTAAGTTTGTTTGTTTGATTTATATTGAAGTGAAGTTGATGCATACTGAGGTATACTGAGGATATTATACGACAGTTACTTGATTGACACTGCAGGATTTACATTGTGGCAGTTACTTGTTTAAGAGTAGTTATTTACGTAATATAGGAATAACACTTAAGTAGAGAATAATATTAGAATAACGAGAAAGAAATAGAGTTTGAAAAGTATTAAAAAGAGAAATTATTTCGACACAACGCAATGTTTAGTTTTTTGTATTAATACCACTATACGTATATAAGTTTGGGTGGTGCAGATCATTAATCTGGACTACCACATAAGATTTTTTGGTGCCGTCTTATGGTACTACGTTCCGGGTTGTTTTTGTGCCAGTACGATTTATTTTGAATTTTGCTTTTAGTCCACCTGCAGTCCCTTGGTGTATTCTTTTGAGAAGGGGGTGGGTTAGGACCTTACAAGAACTTAGATTTGATTTGTTTCGAAATACGAGTGTGTTACTTTAGAATAGAAACAATTGGTGCCAATTAATTGGTGAAGTAAATTATATTTGTTGATTCAGGTCACATTTCGAGTATCATTTCGGATAAACATAACATAGAAATAAGTTCTTTATATACTTTACCTAAATGAATATAATGCAACGTAACATTGTTTTTTCACATTAATAAGACTAACATAGCATCTAACATGAACTAAGATAATAATGTACAACGACTAAACTAACATACCTAACGTGTGAATAAACTGACAAACATTAACAAAGTTCATACTAAATCAACAGTAAAGTACCTTAGCAAACAATCAACTTTGAACCATTATAACACTTTTTTTCAATCATATCTCTAACACATCAATGTTAATTTTACATTAACATGTTAATATTTAACAAAAATTTAGCGTAACACTGTCTAATTATTATACTGACCGCGAATATAAAGCTAACGTAACAGTTTTTTACATTAAACATAGTAAAATTTAACAAAATTTCATCATAACCATACCTAAATATCATAATAATTGCAAACATAAAGTTTTATCCAAACATAACATGAAAAATAAAGTTTTATCCAAACATAACATAAAAAATAGCAGTTTTATCCAAACATAACATAAAAACAAGTTCTTTCAATAAAATACCATAGTAAAGTGTAATAGTTTACTGATTTTAAAGCTGTAAATCAATAAATCATAAATCCATACCGACCCTCTACTCCCCACCCCACCCACCCCTCCATGGTCTATTGATCTATCGATTCAAGTCATATTTCGAGTATCCTTTTGAATAAACATAACAAAAATAAGTTCTTTATACACTGATCAACGAATATAAGCTAACGTAACAAAGTTTTAGCATCAATAAAGCTAACATATCATTAACTGAACTAAGAATATAACGTACAACGACAAACCTTACATACATCAAGCTCGAATAAACGCTCAACATTAACAAAATTCCGTACTTAACAGCTGTAAAGTAACTAATATTGCATACAGAACGTAACCTGTTCACTTTTTCAAATGTATCTGTATCATATCATTGGTAATTTCACCTTAACATAGTAATATTTATCAAACATTTAGCATAACCTTACCTATTTATATATATATATATATATATATATATATATATATATATATATATATATATATATATATATATATATATATATATATATATATATATATTATATTATATATATATATAATATATATATATCATATATAATATTTGCTTTTTGAATCACATTTATACTTTGTTAGTGAAAATATCGGTGTTATGTATTAACGAATTGATTGATGAAGAAAATTATTTATTAGCGTTTTTACAGTATCACAAGTTGAAATTAGAAGAAAAACTATATGTTGATTGCAATACTCCATGTTATATTACTAAAAGAAAATAAAGATTTAACTTTAGATGTAAGTCATGTTTATCATATCAAATTTTTTGAAGCTGTTCACCGTTTTAAAAGTTCCATGAAGTTTATATATATATAATATATAATATATATATATATATATATATATTAATATATATATATATATATATAGTATATATATAGTATATTGTATATAGTAATAAATATTAATTATTATTAATTTTTTATTTCTTTATTTTTCTTTATTTTATTAATTTATTAAACTTAAAATATTAGTAATGTTTTAATTGTAGCAAACTATTAGGTTAAGGTCTACAATGTTCGCAAACAAAGTTTCAATCTAGGTTAGGTCGTAATCTGTAGGCCCTTTTAAGTCTGGTTTAGGATGAAATGTGGTTAGGTAGACAAGAATTTAAACTATCTAGGTTATGTCTACGTGTTCGGCAATACTTTCCATCTAGGTTAGGTCGTACTTGTAGGCCTTTTAAGTCTAGGTTAGGATAAAGTGTGGTTAGGTAGACACTGATTTAAACTATTAGGTTAAGGTCTACTGTCGGCAAAGATAATACATCTAGTTAGGTTCGTAATGTACGCCTTTTAATCAGGTTAGAAAAAGTGTGGGTTAATATATATATATATATAATATAGTATATATATATAATATAATTATATATTATATATAGTATATATAATATATATATATATATAATAATATAATAATTATCAAGTTTTAAATGCGTACGTTTGGTGTAACCAAGCAAACTGGCTGTCTTGAGTTCCATGGCTACTCTCAGCCATGCCACTCAAGCCAGCCAGTCTGCTTGGCTACACAAACGCATGCACGAACTATGCATCCATAGGTACATTTTTTAACCATATATATATATATATATATATAGTTAATATATATATAATATATATATATATATATGTATATATATATAGTTTATATATATATATATGTTTTGAATTTTATTTAATTTTTCATAATTTTATTTTAAATAACACATTTAAGTTAATGGCTTGATATTAGATAGACTGACAGATTTGGACTTAAACTCGAGGTTGCCAGAATTTGCCCCTTTTATTAGAATTTGTCCTTTTTATTATATAAGTTAAGACATATTATTCGGACAATTTTTTAAGCAGTTCTTATTTGACCTTTATAGGAAATGGATGTGTTAATTTTAGATTCTAAAACTTGTTTGCGATAAGGAATTTAGTATTTATAATAAAAAATTTTAATTTTTATTTCCACAAGTCCTAAAAGTAATTGTCGAAAGCGATTTACAATGTGTCTTGGGTATTTTTTTATAACTCTCGCATGATTTTTAATAAAAGTTTAAGATTAACTTATTATTTTACCTTAAAAACCCCTGTTTGTAATGTGGTCAATCATTCTTTGCACTTTAAAGACCTGAAAGTGGGGGTCCATACAATATGGGTCAGAAGGCACATTGGTCACAGATAAAGTATATTACTGTTAGTAGCTGTTGTAAAAGTTATGTATTTTATTGCATCATTGTACTCATTTTAAATATTTTATCCGAGGAATAATATATATAATATATATAGTATATTGTATATATATATATATATATATAAAAATAATAATAAAAAAAATTAAATTTTAATTAATATTATATATATATATATTATATATATGACATTTATAAGAGGTTGAACTCTCGTTAATATTAACGTAGGGCGTTAATTTAGTTAGGTTTGCTTAGGTGAGTTAGGTTAGGCTTCGGTTTAGGTTAGATTAGGTTACCTAATGATATATATTTACCCTAAAATTATTAAAATTACGATACATTTTTATTGATTTTCGTTCCAGGAAGTCAACCTCTTATAAATAGCCTAATATATATATATTATATTAATATAGTATATATATAATATTATATAGTATATATATATAATAAATATATATATATATATATTATTAGTAATTTATTTTATTTGACATGGCTTTAAATATATCATAATTCATTAGCTTAGGGAGTACGCTACCCAACAATCATTAGGGTTACGTGACTACTTGGGACTAACAAAAATCCATTAGGTTACGTAGTAGGGGTCTAAACAAGATCCGTTTAGTTCAACTGGGGGAGCTAACAAATCCATTAAACGTTAGGTAAGTACTGGGGGCTAACAAGATCATTAGTTAGGTCTAGTGAGGGGCTATTAATCCTTAGGTTAGGAAAAGTTTTTGGTTAGGTAGACAGATTATTATATATATATAAGTAATAATATATATATTATATATGTATAGTTATATGTATAATATTATATATTATATATAAGAATGACACATTCAATTTCTTTCCGTTGGTTGCAAAATCTTACAAATTTTAAATTTCGACTCCTTTTATGCGAAAGACAATTTACTTTTATGGTAAAATTATATATATATATTATAATGATATATATATATATATTATATATATATATAATAATAATATATATATATATATATATATTATATTATATTATTATATATATATATTATTATATATAATATATATATATATATGACTACGCGTAAAATGGGCGACAATGAGTCACAATGGAGACAAAATGGGTCAAAATGCACTGTAGCTTATTTTTTAAATCAATGTTGTTTTTGGTTTATTTAATAAATTACTGTGTTAATTTTTTATTAATAATACCAATATTATGCTATTTATAACATATCAATGTTAGTGTTTTAGGATGCAAATTAGTGCACAAAACTTATTCCCTATAACTCAAAAATAGTTTTTTTTTTTTTGTTTCAGAAAATTACTTAAAAATTTCGGTTGTTTTTTTATGGAAAAAAAAGTTTAAGAACCTGTCACAAAAACCTAAAGACTTATGAATATTTAGGAGGGAACATTCATTTATAACATCCCTAAGGTAACCAATACTAAAATATATTTAAGAATTCTTGCTTAGTTTTACGGCACAATATTAATTTTTACCTTGGGGTCAAGTGGGGTCCACTCGACATTTTTCTAACTTTACAGTTGGAACGACATGTCCTACAGAGATAGCAATATCAGCCCACTAGCTTAGTGTCTACCGCATATGTTTATATTTAGGTATGGGGATCGGATTAAGGTGTAATATTAGAAGGTGCTGGATGGCTTCCTTCTATGAGTTTATGTCCCTGTGCCGCCCCCCCTTTTCTAGCACTTCAAGCATGGCATATCCTAACGGTGCAATAGAATACACCTAATAATAGTGTCTACCCCTATGTTATAAGGTATGAGGATTCGATTGGTGGGTGTATTAGGTGCTAGGATGCTTCCTTCTTTGAGTTAGTAATAAACATTACCCCTACCCCCCTTTTATATAGTACAAGTAGGGTTGGGATTAAAAAAAAACCGTGCGTTTTTTTATAAAAAAACACGTTTTTAAAAAAAAAAACAAAGGCAAAATATTTTAATTTTTTTTGTTTGTTTTTAAAATTACTTTTTTTCATATATATCAAGTTCTTTTAGGGTATTTAGAATTAAAGAATCTTCTTGTAAATTACAATCATGTTAATAGAGGTATGTTAGCATTAAAGATATCAGTAGTCTAAGTAAAGTTTTATTTGTGCTCTAGGGCATAAACCTATTACATTTCACATGATCTGATTATTATTATTATACTATATATATATATATATATATAAGTATATATATATATATATACTATAATATAATATATATATATATATATATATATATATATATATAGTATATTATATATTATTATATTATATATATATATATATATATATATATATATATATATATATTATATATATAATAGTATATTAAATTATATATATATATATATATATAGTATAGTATATATATATTATATATAATATATATATATATATATATAAAGCCCAGCTTGAAAGCCCAGCCTTAACCCCCCCCCCCCTGCTGTAACCATTAATTAGTAAGGATCTCGTCGGCAAGTCCAGAAATCCACCCTATAGCCTTCACGGGACTGCGCGGAACCTCACTATGGTAATCTTCAGTGTAAGTGTTCATCCTTGGCCCAGGTGGGCCAACAACCATACCCCCTTCAACACCCCGCCATTCACTCCTCCTATTATGCACCTTTATTCTTGCCTATGCCAAACTCACATTTCTCCCTTTCAGACATTCGTTTACTGACTCAACTTTTTATTCGATCTCCAGCCCGGTGCGGTTTCCAACAACTCAGCTCGCCACTATATCATCGCTTAAAAACCGACTATCAATCATCTTTTCCACATGACCAAAACATCTCAACATATTCATTATTCTCTCGTTTACGACCATTTCTTCAACCACACAACCTCTAATACTTTCATTCCTCATTTTATCAATTCTTTTCACACTAGCACTCCCCCTGAGATTGTCCATCTGAACACATTGAACTTAGATCTATGCTTCTTATTCCAGACCATAGTCTCACTACTATAACAATAACACAGGTCAACAACATACCATCATGTAGGACCTAGCACTCTAAAGACTTAGTCCCCCCTATAACATTCAGAACGCAACATTTTATTGCAACAAGCCACCTTCCTGCATCCGAACATATACCCCTAAATATTTAAACTCAGACACGTTTTCCAGCTGCTCACCATCTAACTAACATAACTTAACTCTGAGGACTGTCCTCACTATGCACAACAATAACCTTACTCTATCTACGTTTACTTTCAAACCCCTCCTTTTACACACCTGCCAAATCTCTTCTACCAATCCTCTCAAACTCTTCATATTGCAGGGTTCACAAATCATTCGCATATAAATAGGTAGGGCACCCTCCACTCATCTCCATTCTCCATCATTCTAACACATTGTGTCCTGTCACCCCACCTCTCATTCTTTCATAACCCATCCATATAACAATTGAATAACAACTAGACAATAACACAACCCTGCTCACTACTCCGCCTATTAAATACTAAACCAATCACTTTTGACCCATTTAATTCTACACACGCCTCACTATCGTCATACTTCTTTTGATTCCAAGGGAATGACTACTGCTTCCATCACTAATATTCAACCTAACACCTGGTCCATAGAGCTTCCCTATTAACCCTATAATACGCCTGTTGCAATCCCCACAAAACTTAAAATACAATTTATTCTTCTTTCTCCCTCATTTTTCTCTATCATTTGCTTCAATGTAAAGATTTGATCCACATATCCTCTTAACTACTCCTAAACGCGCCTTGTTCTTCACCACAGTCCTTCAGTCACTCAGCGTAAAATCTTTCGACCAAAAATACCAAAATATACCATCCCTACAGCACTCAAATAAACTAACTGCCCGCTATAATAATGTTTCTACAGTTCCCTTTATCTCCTTACCCTTTTATAAGGGTACTATACTGCTCTCCTTCAATCCCTCGGAACTATACCTCCATAAACGCTTTTATTACACACTTCAAGATCCAATAAATCAAAACTTGCCTCCGTTCTTGATCATTTCCACAGTCAAATTCATCTATACCTGCAGATTTACCCATTCTTACAACTATCTCACTCTACCCATTTCATCTTCTTTGCTAATAACCTCATCCCCAAAAAGTACCTATTCCTTCTTGCATACCATCAAACCCACACACAGTCACTATTACCTCTTCAATTACTGCCAATGTTTTTCAGATTTTCAAAGTGTTTTCTTTTTCCCCACTCCCCTCACATCCATTTCTCAGTTAAAAAAAACACCATCCCTATTCATTATTTCTGAGCAGGTGCCCCTTATTCTTAATTTTAACCTTTCGCGCTTCCTTCCAGAAGACTTCCTATTCCCTTGTATGTGCCCATTCATCCTCCTTCAAACTGTCATGTTACCTCTTACGTTCTTATAAGTAATGCATCTTTTTAGCATTTTTTTTCCTCCTTATTAAATTCCAAGCATCTTTCTTTTGAACTTCATCATCATTGCCTTTTTAGTACATTCAACCACGCCTTTTTTTACTGTTGAATCGCTTGCATCACGTCTTCCTTCCACCCACTCCCTATTGGCATTCCTACTTCCTACTTTAGCACACCCCACATACTTCTTTTGCACTGCTTAATATTGCTTCCTTCACGCAAGAGCGCCCGCAAGCTTGTTCACATTCAACTGATTTACTTGCGAGCGTTCTTACATACTTATCCTTATTCCTGTTCACGTAAACTTCTTTGAGGATTAAATTTCAGTCCACTATATGGTTCCGTATCACCTCCTCTCCATCCAGTCCCCACTAACTTAAATTTTACATAGAACAACATATATGATCCGATAATCCATTTCTAAACACCTCACTGATTTAACATCCAATTACTTATTTCAACATCTCATTCTTCACCAACACAAAATCGATCATACTTTCACTTCGATACCATCTCTACCTAACTCAACTCTAGTATACTTTATGGATACTCTTGTGTTAAAGAAGTATTACACACATGCCTCTCTCTCTCCTCACAGAAATCATCACCTTCCTACATTCTCATTTTATCAGACACCCCCAAACCAACCTGTAATACATCCTTTTTTTATCATATATATATATATATATATAACTATATATAATATATTAATATATATATATATATATTATATATATATATATATATAAATATATATATACACACTGTATATATAAAATCTGTAATAATCAATATTTAGGCCTAGAAGGGGTATTGGTAATTTAAAACACCTTTAATATACATAAAAAGAGGTAATTTTAATAAAACAAAAAAAAACATTTTGTTTTAAAAAAAAAAACCGTTTTTTTTTGCAAAAAAAAAACAAATTAAAAAAACCGTTTTTTTCACAACCCTAAAGTGCAGTATTCAAACTTTGTTATTGTTTTCGGAGCTAAGTAGAGTCGAAACTGGTGTCTACCCCTATGTTTTGAGGTATGCAGAGTTGATCCTGGTATTACTGAGTGGATCGGAGCATTCCTTAAGGTCCTTTTGCACTGGTGCTGCGGTTCTCATATATTTGGTTTTTAACGGTTTTCTAGTTAAGCTATTCTCTTCAAACTGTGGTTACCGTGGTTGTTGAAGGTGCCGCCTGCCTGGGCCCAAGGTTTCCCGCCGCCACATCCTAGAAGGGGAGGGGATCTGAGCCCCCAAAACCATGAAAAGGACTAGAAAGGTTGAAAATTTTGGGTGAGTGAATAGAAGAGAGAATAAATGAAAGTAGAGTAGATGGAGTTTGTGATGGCGGAGCCAGACTGGAATTCTGGCTCCCAGCTGCATGTTGAGTCAATTGATGTGTTTTATATATGCACCAAAGGCATAAATTCTTTTATTTTGGGGTTTCAGAACCCAAAAATGAGTTTGAGGACCCCCTTGATGTGGACTCAGCTGAAAAGAAGAAAATCACAGAGGTGCCAGACAAGGAGGAAGAAGAAGGAGGAGGAGGAGGAGGAGGAGGAACAGGAGGAGGAGGAGGAGGAGGGAGAAGAAGAAGAAGAAAGGAGGAAGGAAAAAGAAGAAGTAAGTAAGATAAGTGATAAATTTAATGAGTGACCTGTTTGTCCCCATGAGTGACCCACTTGCCCAAAATCCAACATTTTGATTTTGCCTTTTTTTAAAAAAAATTTAAAAATAGTTTTAGAAAGATATATTTTATTTTAAACATTTTTTTACGTTTAAAAAAGATAAAATTAAATTCGTGAATGGTAAATAAAACATTTCTATAAGCCATTATTTTTTTTCACCTACTTTTATACTAAAAAAAGTCAAAAATTGACCCATTTGTCCCCATTTTACGGTATATATAATTTTATAAGTTTACCATAAAAATAAATTTTCTTTGGCATAAAAGGACAGTCGAAAGGTCAAATTTGTAAGACCTGGCAACCAACGGAAGGAAATCGAATCTGTCATTCTATCTACAATTGCGCCTAACTTAATATATACGTAACTATAAACAAATATTTCATTTTTGAAAAATTATTTTAGGGAAATTTAGCCGAAGCCAATGTCACTCTTACGTGTTCGAACAAACCATACTTATATACATGAGTAACAACGATATCCGGTAACTTACGATTATCGGATAAAACAATTGATATCTGATAACATTACCTCAAAACGGACTATTACCAAAATTAGTTCGGAAGAACTAATGCTAATTAAATGATTGCTAGGATTTCTGTGAATGGTTAATGAAGATGATGTTTTGTCAGTACGTAAATCATGTGTGTGTTGGTAAATTCTTATGTCTAAGTTATTGGTTTCGCCGATGTAACATACTAACATTTATTGCAGTGTGAACATGGAATTTTGTAAATGCCAGATTTTTTATTTAAATAGAAGCTCTTAAGTTTAAGTACGTGTTTTAGGGTTAAAAGGTTAGATGTTATAGTTTGTATGGAAGGAGGTATATGTTTTTTTAAGTAGGTGTGTGTTAATGTTGGGAATGGGTAAAATGTTTTTGAAAGTTTTGGGTTTGTAGTAAGATTTAGATATTTGTTTTTAGCGGACTGGATGGCTTTGAAAATGACTGGTTGGGGGTAATTTAATTTTTTGAAAATATTGATGATATTATTTTTTTTTCTTTTTCTAGAAATATGGTGTCAGATTCTGAAAGCAAGTAAAAACAAATTGGACAAAACTGCTTTTTTTGAAGATAATTGATGAAAAGAAAACCAGTGGATGTAAGAGTCAGAAGAAGTGGGATTGCGATATATTTGATAAGTGGGAAAGTTGTTATTTGACCATGTGATGAGAAAATCAAGAAAAGGAATTGTGTTATAATTTGAATATTCTATGGGGAAATTTATGTTTTGGTGGATATCATTAATAAAGTTTAAAATGTGATTCGTATTTATTTCTTTGGGTATAAGGGCAAGGACATCATCGACATATCTAAATCAAATTATGGATTGAAACATGGGATTGAGGAAAATGATGTATTATTCTAGAAGTTCCGTATATATATATATATATATATATAT
>JABUQX010013742.1:17500-23223 GCA_015478945.1 Trachelipus rathkii
TCTCATCTCTGGCATGGAGGGGTGCACCTCATGATATTTACCTTCAACTAAACCCTGATAATCTTTGTTTAACTCTGCTTGTTCTTGTGCTACTAGCACAGGGACGCTGCATTTAGGAATTATTGTCATTTTCAAATTCCAGAAACCATTGCAACTTATATTTCATCCCAAAATCGTGAAAAAAAAACTTATTCTCCAAAACACTAAAAGAATGCTTTTCTCAGTCAGTAGAAAATGCAACAATCTTACTGGTTCCTTTTCCTCATGTCCTTTCTGACATTTTTCAAAAAATTTTAATTCTTAGCTTTGCTTCTTCTTCTTGCCCTTCTTTATTATTTTCCGTCAGCATAACTGCCGTTTAATCTTCAACAACTAAAGCTGAACTCTTTGCTCAAACTTTTGCTTCTATTTCTACCTTAGACGATTCCAGTGCTACTCCTTCTTCTTCACCTCCCTCCAACATATTTATGCCAATATTGTAATTTCTTCAAAAGGTGTTATTTCTGCTTTTCCAGAGTTTAACAATAAGAAGGCGTACGTACGGTTCGATGGTTTTCCTCCTATAGTTTTCTAAACTTGTGCTTTCAAACTTGCATTCTGCCTTGATAAATTATTCCGTCTCTGCCTTTCTACTTTGGCCTTCCCTTCTTGCTGGAAAGTGCTCCTGTACAAAAAGAAGGGAACCACTCTCAACCCTCCAACCATCGTCAAATCTCTCTAGCTTCTGTTCTTTATATAGTTTCGAATCTATCCTAGTAAGAAGACTTGAAGACATCTCAATTCTTCTAATCTTATCTCTGATTGCCAGTAGGGCTTTCGTAAGAAGCGCTCTACTGGCGATCTTCTTTCTAGTCCTTCTGTTTCTTGATCGTCATTTCTTCGGTATTTTGGTGAATGCCACCGCTCATCCTTCAAGTCTATAAATAGTGGTGCAACTCATAGTTATGTTTTATCCCTAACTCTTTCTACTTTTCATTAAAAACCTCTCTCTATTACTTCATCACATATCCACTCCTATGCCGACGACTTCACCCTTCATTACTCCCCTCATTTTGATAGACGTCCTTTTCAAGAACAATTAGCTCACTCTAGGAGGGCACCCTCGGATCAACTAGCATCTGATCTTTCTCGAATTTATTTGGGACAAAGAGATCAAGGCGGTTTTCAATTACTCAAAAACTCAGTTGCTTCATGTTATCACTCCACATAATCTTTCACACAGCTATAACATGTTTTGAGAACACATAACTCAAACCTTCATCTGTCCTTAATATTCTTGGTGTTTATTTTTCTCGCGACCTTAATTGGAAGGTTCCTATTGCTTCTCTTTTTAAACAAGCTTCTAAAGGGTTGGGTGTTCTCAGGCCCATTCAGAATTTCTTCACGCCACTTCAGTTGTTTGATCTTTATAGGGGTGTCTTCGCTCTTGTACAGAGTATGCCTCACGCATCTGGAGTGATTCCACTCACACTCCTCCTCTTCAAATCGAATTGATGCGTCACTCTTTATTTCATCGCTATTATAAAGGACACTACTCTTCTGAACTCTTCAATCACATACCTCCTCCATTGAGAAGGGTTCTTGTGACACACCTTTCTACACAATCTCATTTTCTCTATGCACTCTCTGACCTCAGACTTAACAGCTATACTCAATCTTACATATACTCCACTGGTAAAGTCTGAAACACACTCCCGTTATCTATTTTCCAAACTACCTTATAAACGTTTTTGCATGCAGTATTAACACCGTACGATATCTTTAATTTTGTAAATCACAAGAAAAACTAAAATTGTTGTAATTATACATTTTTAGCAACAATTTTTTTCTTGAGGAAAGGTGTAAAGAATAATACTTACACACACACACACACACACACACACACACACACACACACACACCTACACACACACACACACACACACACACACACATATATATATATATATATATATATATATATATATATATATATATATATATATATATATATATATATATATATATATATATATATATATTCGCATGTTTTTAAATATTTGCATGCATTGACTTTCGCATTCACAAATATTAAAAATACTGTAGATTATTTGCGTTCGCACTCGGAAACTCGGAATGCGATTAGAAAATGTTCTGATGGAATTTGTTAGAAAATTTGACAACTTTTGCGAGAAATTGATTAGAATGAGTTGACTAGTGCCGTCTCAAGGTAGTGACAGTAATTTGAGTCACAATCGAAATCTAGCAATATTAATATTGATAGGTTTGTACTTGTGAGTATATTCTCTCGAAATCGACTGTTGAAGCATTTCCGCAATGGTATCCTTATCCAGTGTGGTTTGGGACTACTTCGATATTGTTTCCCATGACAACGCAAACCATACACTTTGCAATCGTAATTATTCTCGGAAAGGATGAATGACATCCGGGTTAAGAACTATCTAAGCGACAAACACGATGGAAAATGTAGAAAGGAAAATGAATAAAAGGGTAAAGTATCCCAATTCCAGCTTTGAGAACAAAGCAGATTACTCTGAAACTAATATAAAATACAAATATATGGGACAATGAAACGAAAAATCATAAAGGATGGATATAGTAAATTTACATAAATTATAGCAATGGATGATCTTCTGTTTCGTCACGTTGAAATCCTTGGTTTTTACGGCTAACGAAAGTATCGGTCTCTTTCAACACACTACTCAAAGGAAATACTACAGAGATATTATTTGAAAGAAAATGTATGATAGAGTTAAAACTAAAGTTTCAGAATTAATAACCTCTATCAAATAATCATCCAAGTTAGCTTTCTCCACCGACGAATAGTTAGATTCTCAATCAGGAGTTTCTTTGTTTCCTCTGAATAGTCATGCCGTTGACAATTATTTCAGAAGCCAAATTTTGTGTCGTGCTCTGAACCTCTCACTGAACGTAATAAAGGTGAATATCTGTGACGTATTTAATGGAATGTTGGTGAAATTGAACCTATCTCCAGATGATGTTCACTGTGTCATGGGAGAGGCTGGTGCCAAAATAGAGAAAATTCTGTTTCTTTCTTGAGTGAACAACACCAACTCCGTCGGTCATCAACATTAGAAATTTTGTGACATCTCAAACAAGAGTCAGCGAAGTTCTCTCAAAATATAGGTCAATTGCGGCACACTTTAATAATTTGACCACGGCCCAGTAAGAACTAAATAAAATACAGGCCAGAATTAAAGTTCGCTAACTTTCAGTAATACATGACGTTACTCTGAATTTATGCTAAGGTTTCAAGAACTTAATGAATCTCTCTCTGCCAGTACGGCCGCTCTGATGATGAAATAAATGTCTTCCCTTCTCAAGACAATTCTATTCTAACCAATTGTATCATTGTAATCCAATCATTTAAAGATAGCATTATGAAAATCGGCAAGCACTTGTTTGCCATCCTCTCGTAATAACTCTGAAGAGAGTATTAATATCCTCAGACAATGACAGTCAAGGAATAAAAATGATGAGAGAGACGATATTGAGATCTTTCCTCTAAATTTATGGTTCGGTTACATTTGTTATTATACCATTTTTTTTAGTCAATGTACAGGACCCACCACGGCTCGAAAAAAGCGGCCACACTTGGTTAAATAATCAACTCCATGGGTGGGTCTGGCATATACATATTTTAAATGTCAAGGAAAATTTGATGGCGAAATGAATATTCAGTCAAGAATAAAAAACTAAATAAAACACTATAAATAGTCCTAATATTACATAACAAAATCATATGTTGTAAAGAACATTCACTTCTTGGAGATACAAGAGAATAGAATTAATGCTAAAGTTGGAAGATTCAGATAAGATATGGGATAATCTTTTGGAAGGTGTTATGGATCATAAAGTAAGAAAATGACGACGGCGAATGGGGTCCAGTTGGGAACAATCAATGAAGATATAACGAACAGATTGCGGGCTATGGCGACGGCAAAATTTGCAGATGGGAGGAGGGTCTTGTGACATATAGTGACTGTAAGTGATATTGGTGTGGCCAATATGAAGGCGTGCAAGTATCACCTCGTGTAAGCGCTTTCGTCGGTGGGAGGAAGACAACTCACCAATGCTCGGCTTTATATTTCCTTTATAAAGCCTTGTCGGAGAATAGGATAGCAATCAGTTGATGGGAGGTGGCCTTGTCGAATGATCCAGAAGGTACCTGGAACAGCTCCTAAAAGAAGAGGAGGCCATTTTGGCCTTTCTATCAGCGATTTCATTGCCAGTTACCCCTACATGAGAGGGGGTCCAACATAGAAGGATTTGTTTCTTACGGAAGTGGAGCAGCCGAAGAAATTGTTGTGCAGCGGATACCATTGTGTTTTTAGAATAAGAGGTTTTAAGCGCTTGGAGCGCGCTGAGCGAATCTGAATAAATGACATAAGAGTGGTCTTGGTTAAGAAATTGAACTCGAGAAAGGGAAACCATTATGACCATTAATTCTGCCATAAAAATTGAAGCATGAGAGGGAGGGTATGGGAGAGGTTGCGTTCAGACGCGCAAATACTGTCCCCTGTTTTAGAGCTGTCAGTAAACGCTGGAGTAAATTCACCGTGAACTACGAAATGAGACAGAAATGAAGCCTTTAACAAGGCAGCAGGGTGGCTAGATTTGGAGAGAGAGGTCAGGGCCAAGCAAATGGTGGGAGCGGGGAATAGCCAAGGTGTAAGAGAAAAGCAGCACCTTTTGCAAAGGGATGTTAAGGAAATTAAGGATGTTATCAACTGTTTTCAAATCGCCAGAAATTGGGATTCTGAGGTATCTCCTGCAGAATCGGTGTCAGAGCAGACGGTATTGGGGTTTGAAAGCGAAGATAACTTGTGCACAAGTTGTATTCCTTCGAAGAGAGATAAGCATCACATTGGATTCAACTTCAAGGCTCACCAGGGGGATGATAGGAAGGCTCCAGTGGAGATACGAATCGCCTCGTTTTGGATGGGATCTAACAGGTGTAGTAGAGTTGGTGAGGCCTGACCATATACTACACAGCCATAGTCCAGCTTCGAACGGATTAGGGCGATATAGAGAGGTAAAAGGAACTTGCGGTGAGCACCCCAAGATTTTGAGGCGAGATGACGTAACAGGTCAAGCATGCGATGACAAGTCATTCGCAGGAGTTTAATATGCGGTGCGAATTTGTTAAGTGGCCATCTAGAATGAGTCCTAGAAATTTGACTTGTGAAGTTACAGGAATGGGCAAACCATATAAGGTTAGGTTCGCTGGAAGAAGATAGCAGGGTCTTCGATTCCCTTTTATCTTAAAAAGCACTGCTGAGGTTTTGGTGGGAGATAAATGGAAATCATGGGAGTTACTCCATTGTGAAATATTCTCAATAGCTAGTTGAAGTTTTCGTTGAAGAAAAGGCAGCCTGGCACCGGCAATATATAGCGTAAGGTCATCAACATAGAGAGAAAATTGACCGTCGCTGGGATTGAAGTAACTATGCCATTAAATCCGAGAGCAAATAATAATACACTTAGAACTTTACCTACGGAACTCCTTCATTCAGAGTAAAGTTGATGTACCATTAATGATGGGACAATGAACATCGTAAATGGAAAACTATTTGTTTACCTATCATTTGTTAATTTTGATAAATCTCGGAATAGGAAAATCAGACGTGCTAAGTGTATTTGTACTAAACATGTCAGATCTCACAGCCGTTATGCTTGAGCAGCGCAAGCCTGCAGCCATG
>JABUQX010013743.1:0-7500 GCA_015478945.1 Trachelipus rathkii
GGAGATTGGAGAAGAGAGATTTATAAATATTATAATATAATTATATATATATATCTAATATATATAATATTATATATATATCTATATATATATATATATATATTATAATATATATATATTATATATAAAAAATATATATGTATATATTATATATAATATATATAATATATATATATTAAAATATTAATATATATATATATATATTAATTATACTATATAATATAATTAATATATATATAATATATATATATATATATAATATTATATATTAATATATATAGATATTAGTTATCATAAGCTGAGAATAATATATTCGAACACTTTAAATATTTTAATAATTTATAATAATATATTCGTAACCTATATGATTATTTATTTACTTACTTTGTTATGGAAAAATATCATTGATATATGACAATAATTATTTGTGTTATATCCAAATATGGTATCTATAAAGTGTTATTAAAATAAATATTATCATAATCAATTCCATAATTGAGAGTAATTATATTCTTAT
The DNA here is from genome assembly GCA_015478945.1 of Trachelipus rathkii. Taxonomy (NCBI): domain Eukaryota; kingdom Metazoa; phylum Arthropoda; class Malacostraca; order Isopoda; family Trachelipodidae; genus Trachelipus; species Trachelipus rathkii. The sequence continues at coordinate 518 of JABUQX010013743.1, forward strand.
AGTATATATATATATGATATATTTATATATAGGGTAGGCCTATCATATTTTTACAAAATAGACCTGTTGTTTTATAGATAATTTTTTTATGCGTTTTTTCTCTTATACTATACTTCTCCTTATGCAATTTCACTATTTTTATGTATATAATGGCTAAATACCACTTAAATAAAGTAATATAAAATTAATATTCAATAAAACGAGATGATTATTTGCTATTAAGAGCCAACTATCATCGATCCATATCTCAAAACCTACAATAGCTACAGGGAAAAGGAATACAAGTTTGGTATCCTGATAAAAAATTATTTTTTAAACGATTATATATAAAAAAAAAAAAAAAACACAAACACACACAACATATTCCAAAAATAACAATAGCCTAACAGAAACGCGATAAAGGAATACATTCTTCGGAACCTTTAGATAAGACATTTTAGTTTAAGTGAAATGTAAAATAAAAAAATTAATATATTAACAGTTAACATTAATAAATAATATATTCTGGACGTACCTTTGTTTTTTTGTAGGAAAGCAGGGGAAACATAGTGTATAAATAGAAAGATTTATCATTAATATATATATATTATATATATATTTATAATCTGATTATTATTATATATATATAAATATTTAATTTTAATATATAGGTAGGTATATATATATATATATATAATAATATACTAGACTATATTAGCAATAGCTTATATATACTACTTATAAGTTAATGTTGGATTTGTAAAGGTATTCACTGCAATGTAGGCGGGCTCAGAAAGCCGAGAGAACGAGTGGACGAACGCATGGGGAGAGGTGACGTTTTTCCATACCCGGTAGTGGAGGGGGCGGAGGAACCCCCGCGACCACCGCAACCCAACATAGAGACCGAAAGGTAACACGGGGATTCCGAGAGAAGACCTCTCTGAGAGATGGGGGGGACATTATACGTCCATAGCACTCAGAGTAGCCGTAGTTCCCCGGAAGCCGATGAGAACCCCGACTCCTGGCAATTCAAAGGTGCGGTATATCTAAATGAATTCAAGATATTATACACCTTGTAGGGTAATGCTTTACTTTTTAGTAAAACATAACATGTGAGAATTAAAGAAAAGTCATATAATCTTATAATTTAGAAATCTATTTTAATTTTTATTTAAACGAGTGATCCATAAAAGGTCGCCATAAATAGGCCCACTACCTCTTAGAGCCATATTTACATTCTTTATATTTAAACTTATTATTACAATATTAATATATAATTAATTATTTATTTTATATTTTAATTTTATTACATTTTCTACATATCTACAATTTTACCCTAGGATTCCAATAAATTGAATCATTTATCGCTGTAGTCTTTTGTAGTATTTGAGTATTATATTTTTTTTATTATATTTTTTTTTTTTCTATATTTTATTTTTTTAACAATATCTTTCCGCCATCTAAATATGGACCAGCACATTATACCAGATCAATGTGGAGGTTCGGTGTCGGCTAGCTATGATCCTATCGCTAATCTTCTTGAGATATTGAGTTGTGGCTTTAAACCAAATTTCACCATATAATATATATATATATATATATATATATAATATATATATATATATATATATATATATATATAATATATATTATATATATATTCAGCCTATATATATATATACCTATACTGGTATATATATATCAGTATATATATATATATATATATATATTAGCCCCTGAATATTAATATATATATGAATTAATATATATCATAGGTATATATATAATATATTAATTATAATATTAATATATTATATATATATATATATATAATATATTATATTAATATATATTAATTATTTATATATTAAATATAGTATATATATATATATTAATATAATATATATAGTATATATGTATATATATATTATTATATATTATATAATTAATCATTAAGTATAGGTGTACTATGAGTAACATTGCTAGATTGGGTTCTTCTTTATTGTGAGCATAGCACCCTATAATATAGATAAGGGATTAGGAAACTTTAGAAATCCATATTTTGAGAAAGAGTTTTTAATTCAATATAAGTAAAAATGAGAGTATATATTCCAATGACAAGTAAAGTATAATCAAAGTCCCTGTCTGATTGTAAGTAATACTACTCTCTTACCTAGGTAGAAATTGGTAGCACAGCCTTTCCAGCGACGTTCCACCCTTTGAGCTCTGTAAACTCTTACTGATTTTAGCGAAAATTTGGATCACGAAATTCAGATAGTCGAGCAGCCCTGTTATCTTGTAAATATTACCTAGTCTTTTGGCTCGGGAGGTGATTCTGGATGAGATGTAATCTTGAGTGAATTTTATTATTTACTTCCTGTATCTTATATTGTTAATTTTTATCTATGACTGTTAAGATGATAATATATCAATCAAGGTAACCGGAGTTTATAATTAATTATTTCACTTCGAACATTTTTGACCGACCGCAATAATCTTAGCATAAGTAACGTAAAACATTAAAAATTAAATTTTTTTTTTACAAAAAATTATAATTGAGTACTACATTACTTCCCGCGCTAAATACGGAGTGTGAGAAAGTAATGTTATTTTAATAATTTAAAAATAATAAAAAATAAAAAATTAACCTTCATTTCAAATGTAATTATAACAAATTTTTGGGCATTTTAAACAATGGCTGCAATAACTATATAAGACATATCAATATGAGGTAAAAGATAATTAACTAAAAATACATTAAAGTTAAAGTTATTACTTTCAAATGCACAAGCATGTCTAATTATATTCACAATTAAGATCACATAAGTAATAACATACAAACTAAATTGAGAGGCAAAAATAGTTATACTATGAAATGTAAAAGAATATTCAAATACGAGCATAACTGGCTACATCCGATAAGATTCTAAATAACATATTATACAAATATTTGAATATATAAAAATATATCAAAAATGTTATATATATTACATGAAAAATGATTAAGGTGCATTTTATAAACACGAATTAATTATTATATAATATATATAAGCAATATTTGATTAATCCGTTCAGATATAGCAACCATACAAACATATTACATGATATAAAATACAAAAATGTCATTATATACATAATTATTGATATAATAAAAAATTTGAATATTCACACAAATTAATAATAGACCTACAAAATCGATCGAAACCTTGAATCCATAGTAAAAGGTCCCAGTATAAGGCGTTTATTAAGTATCATAGATTTGAATCGAATATGCGCACGTATAAATAGTTTTCACGAAGCTGTATATGATTCGAGATATAGAAACATTGCTTATGACATATGTAGAGTACGAATGTTACAATATGTAAGAGGTCGAGAGTTGCTTTTAGAATTTAGGTCCTTGTATATTTTAGAAAAATTATCATCAATACATAAAGGTGAGAGCGGTTACAACTAAAACCATTTAAGAATTCGAAAAGGAATCAGAGTTCGTTAAGTGGAATCAAAAATAATATCTGCCTCATAATTACCAAACTGATAATGATGAAGAAATTTTCCATTGAGCCTAGAAAAGGAAGTTTGCTAAAGTCTATAGCGATGAATTCACTCGAACTGTGAATAGTTTGTGAAATGAGTTGAAGACCAATAATTACCACAATTAGTAAATGAATAATTTGATAGATCTCAAGTATCGATATGTTATCGTTATTATTGTACTTGAGAGTCATTTTTTTCTTATCAGAGTGTAGTTCTATGATTGGGATTATTGGTGTATAATTGTAGTTTATTCTTTTTTCATTCATTTTGTATTGTTATTAAGACGTTGATTGAAGCTCTGGGTGTTCTACTCTTCAAGGTTCACCAATTATATAATGATAGGTAACGAAACTTGCTAAGTATAATTGGTTCTTCTTATGTGACACAATGACACCCTATATATGAATGAGGATGTGAAATTTAGAAAATCCATATTTGAAATATGTTTTTTTATAATCAACATTAAAGTTAATTAAAAGAATATTCAATGAGAAAGTTAAGTATATAAAAGATATACAAGTCCCTTCTGTTATGAGTATACCTCTCTTCCTAGGCGAATTAGTAATCAAGATCACTGTTCCATATACGCTAGCGTTATTTCCACCCTTGCCTCTGACTCTCGTTTTAGCAAATAAATTGTGATCGAAATTACTGATGAAGTACGCATGATATATACATTTTCCATAAATTTATTTACCTTCCTTGAGCCGAAAGTCGTGTTTTAAGATAAATTTGGGAGGAGTCTGAAGAGTATCTTTCTGGGATATATTTATTTCATTCTTATATTCTTGATAATGCCTCGAAGTATTCTCAAACAGGTAACGGGTTATAATATATATTATTATCACTTTTACGAACTTAAGCTAAAATTTATGCTATCGCGCAAATCTAGCATAAAGTACGTAGAACAACATTTAAAATTTTTTACAAAGTTATAAATGGTAGTACTACATATATCGTATGTATATATTAGTATATATATAATATAATATTATTAATATATATAATATATAATTATATATATATATATATCTATATTATAATATAATTATAATATTATATTAATATATATATATGTATAAGGTATATATACGAAACCTTAATAATATAATATATTATATATTAAATATATATTTTAATATTAATATATATAATATATATATAAATATATAATATATATATATAATATAATATATATATATTATATTATAATGCTTCGTAAATTTTGTGCATAGAAAATTACGATGGGAAAAGCGCAGCTTTTCTCCAGGCAGAAAGGGTAAGTTTACCAATAAGTGCGTTTTGAAACTAAAAATACGAGCAAGTTAAGAAAAGAGAAAAAGTTTTCTTGGGCGGAGCCTAAGAATAGGGGGTCAAGGGATACTGAATTTAATATAAAATTTATTATTCATTAATAAACGTGAATGAATATAATAAAGAAAAGTGATATCAGGTAAGTTCTATAAATACATGAAGAAAAGTTTGTTACATAAGTTAGATACATCTCTCCATTACTTCTTCAATCCCCCCCCCCCATCCGCTCTTATGACTAAAGTCTAATTTCAAATTGTCGTGCGTTGGAAAGGGTGCAAATAACCCCCCAGCTTTTATACTCCATCTAGGCACGCAAAATCCCAATTGCAGGTAGAATTAGGCGTGGTTTTCTCCTGTCCATCAGGGCTGAGGTTTATTTATATACCTACAACGTGTTATTTTAGCGTGTCGATATCTGATGAATAGTCATTTTAATGTCCCAAATAATTATTCTAGTGAAAGCGAAAATTCGTTGAGCCAGTATCTGAATTACACATCACTAATCTCATGACCGCGACCATTGCCACACTAATAATAACTGATAATAATAACATAATATACACCTTGCAATGATTCATAGCTTTGGTCTGAAGAATTTTTATTCCCTTACATTGGTCGTTTTCCATATTTGAAATATATAATAATAATAATGAATAATAATAAATATAATTAATAATAATAATTAATAATTATAATAATTAAAATAGTAATAATAATAGATAATAATAATAAATAATAATATATAATAATTAAATAATTTAATAATATATAATAATAATATATAAATAATTAAATAAAATAATATAATTATATAATAATTAAATTAATAATTATTAATATATTAAATATATAGTAATAATAATAAATAATATATAATATAAATATATAATAAATTTAAATATAATAAATACAATAAGGACATACACATCATATGAGATACTTAAATAGAATGTATTTTATATCTAAAAAATATCAGAGAGATATATATATCACGCAACAACAACCATACAACAACAACAACAACCAATCAACAAACAACAACAACATCAAGCATCAACATCTACACAGAACAATCAATATGTCACAAGCTAATCAAAGGCGAGATGAATACGTCTATTTGGTGTATCTGTCTTCGTATTAGAGATCACGTGTCTCTATATCAACCATGACGGCATCCATGAAGCACAGCGACGGCTAATTGCGAGCAGATCAGGTGTCGACTTAGATTGTAGGAAATATATAATAATTAAAACCTGACATGAAACTGAAGGAAACTTATTTTTGAAACATATTGGAGCTGCATGCTGTGTTAGGCATTATACACACACCCGTTCGGCCGGAGACGCGGCTCTCGTGCGCACCGTTGGCTGTACCCTCACTATAGGTAGGGCCCCATACAAAAATAAAATAAAAATTAATTTTTTTTTTTTTTGATATAATAAAAGAAATACTCATTTTTTTAATTAAAACTATTTGAGAGTGTATGGTAAGTCATCCTATTTTTCAGTTTGGTTTGTTAATTTATGATATTGGTCGCACGGACTTTTCTTCAAGATTTCAAAAACTTTGGCTGCAACGTCCGTATCAGAATCATTAATCATTCTCCGGAACATTTAAATAGTTCTATTTTCTTGAAATTTCTTTTATCCGATCTCTTTCTGTGAGGATTCCCTTTAACGGAAAGTGGAGTCTCATCATCTATCATCTTCAGCGTTGTAAAGCTTTTATTCATTCTAGATGAAAATGTCCTTATTATTCCGTGCAATTTGCAAAGTTATATTTTTCTTCATCCAATTTTTCAAAAGGAGGAACTGTTTGAAATCGCTTTGGGTGATCATCTCGAAAAATTTCTTTACCGAGAAGATTTCCGAGACTCCGCCTTCGAAGACCTTTACTTTGTACCAATTTGATCCAGCTCGTTCCCAAACAAAAGACTTCGGTTTTCGGACTCATTTAGCTCCTGAATATGTCAGCAATAGAACCTTTAAATAAATTTCACTTCCATTTTTTAAAGATATGAAATTTATCAAATATAAAATTGCCTGGCTTTGCTAATTGTTCATTAAATATTATTTAATAAATAATATATTATATAGTATATATATATTATATATATATATAATTATATATATATATATATATATTATATATAT
>JABUQX010013743.1:12500-22500 GCA_015478945.1 Trachelipus rathkii
ATATAATATATTATATATATATTTTATATAGTAGAGTATAATATATATATATTCCATATATTAATTAGACTATATAAAAATAATAAGGTTTTTATGAGATAAAAGTTGCAGCTTATATGCAATTTATGGCAACTGTCACATACAAAGTAGAATATCAAACATTTTCAGTGAATAAACAAATTACCTCCCATACATTTGCAAAGTTACATTTTTCGAAATCGTGTCACTTTTCTGAACACCGCGATTATAAGATATATATATATTATATATATTATATATTATATATATAATATAGTATATATATATTATATATATAATAATATATTATATATAATATATTATATATATAATATATATATATAATTATATTACTATATATATATTGATTACTGGACGTTTGGCATTGGAAAAGTCGCACTAAAGATTGGGATGGAATGGAAAGAACTTTAGAAGAAACTGATTGGCTCTAAAACTTTATAAGACTGATTGTCTAGATACTTTATGGAAGACTATATATATCTATATATATATATATATATATATAATATACTATATATATATATATATATAATATTATTATATATATAATTATATTATATTATATACTATATATATATATATAATATATATTATATATATATATGTATATATATTATATATAATATATATATATGGTAGTAATATTTTAAAAAAGGACTTTGATTTTTATCTTTCGCAATTGAAGGAAAAACTCAACGTCCCAGTTTTTATTTAATATATTTAATAAATTTAAGATAAATAAAGCAAAAGAAATAATAAAAAAATAAATAAATTAATAATAACAGTGAACCAAATTTATTTATGGAGAAATTACACTTTTTTCCAAAAAATTCATTTTTTTTTTTTTTTACAGTTTTTTAATCATGAAATTTCATCGTCTAGATTTTGAATTTAAACATTTCAATCTTTGAAGCTAAAGAACACTTAATAAAATCAAAATAAACGAAAAAAATTTATTAACACAAAAAAAAAGTTTAAAAATAGAAAATATTAAGAACAAAAAAAAAAAGTTTGTTTTAAAATGAATAGAAAATATTGCACATATAATGTTTTAAACACCTACGATGTCTAACGTGTCAAACTTTTCAGTCAAGGTGAAAAGAAAAAGGGAGGGAAAAAGGGAGAGGCAAACTTGATGGGAAGAGGAAAAAACGCTGGAATTTCTAAAAAAAACAAAAAAACAAAACAAACAAAAAAAAGAGTGAATTAAAGGGAATTTTATGTACATAGAAAATGGGAACTCAAAAGGAATTTTCAGAAAAAGTAATGATGTGTGATACGAAGAAGAGAAAAGATTTTCTAAAAATCTTAAAAGCAATTCGCTCTTGTTTCAAGGATCAAGTAACCAAGACTAAAAGTCATCAATATTATTAATTTAGCATTATTAATTATTAATTAATTATTATTATTATTATATTATTATCTATTAATTATTATTATTACTTATTATTATTAATTATGAATTAATTATTATTATCTATTATTATTAATATTATAATATTATTATTAATTATTATTATTATTATTATTATTATTATTATTATTAATTATTTATTATTATTATTATTATTATTATTATTATTATTATTATTATTATTATTATTATTATTATTATTATTAATTTTTATTATTATTATTAATTATTATTATTATTATTATTATTATTATTATTATTAATTAATTATTATTATAAATTATTATTATTATTATTTATTATTTATTAATTATTAGTTATTATTATTATTAATTTTAATTATTTTATTGTATTATTATCATTATCAATTATCATTATCATTATCAATTATTATTATTAATTATTCATTATTATTATTATTAATTATTTTATTATTATTTCAAGAGTATTAATAATATGTATGCCATATTGTAGTAAAATCATGAACTATTCATTTCTTTTCTATATTGATATTGAATAAAGATATAATATTGTACCATGATATATATTAGTATATATATATATATATATATATATAAATTTATATATAAATATATATATATATATATAATTATATTTATATATAAAAAAAAAAAAAAAAAAAAAAAAAATATATATATAATAATAATATATATATATTATATTATAAATATATATAACTATATATACTAGGTAAATAGATAGATAGATAGATTAAGATTAGATAGATAGATAGACTTAGATAGATAGATAGATAGATAGTTGGAAAATAGAGTAGATAGATATAATTCAAAGATTATTTTTGAACCCCATCCTTTAAAGGGCCCTGCCCGTGAGTGGTGAAACAGTACGTGTAATATATACATAGCAGTATACTATTAAATATATATTATATATATATATTTATATATACTATATATATATATTTATATATAATATATAATATATATATTATATATATATATATAGATAGATCGATAGATAGATATATGAATAGATAGATAGATAGATTAGATATTTTTGACCCGCCCCTTTAAAAGGGCCCTGCCTCGTGAGTGATGTCAACGTGTAAATATATATATATAAATCTATAATAAATATATGAAATATGAATACAATTACAAAGATTATATATATAAAATATATAATATTAATCTCTCTTTATATATATATATATATAATATATATATAATATATATAGTAGTATATATATAGGAGTATTTAATTATTAAACTTTTAAGTTTCACTAATCATGCTCCTTAATTTACTGAACATTTTCCATCATTTTGGATAACAAGCGTAAACAACCTTCTTCCTGCTAATGAAAAATTAAAACAAAGTAATTAATTAAAACAGAAATAAAAAACATTGCAACTTATATTTATTATATATTAATCTTATATTACTTTTTATAAATTAAAAACAAACATTCAATATATATTGAATTTAAAATAACTAATAAGAAATAATAATAAAAAAAATATAATGAATAACAGAAAAGCAGGTTAAAATATTTTTTTAATAAAGATGGAAATTTCTAAATTTAAATATAAGTAATGATTTAAATACCTAATTTGAAAATATTGATATTGATTAAAGAAAAATTCCTTTAAAATAATTTTAAAATTTTCATTCTAAAGTGCATTCACTATTTATTAATTTTTAAAAAAATTAATAAAGGTTTGAGAGAGAGAGTGAATGATATTATTATTTTGTCTCTCTTCTTACTAATTTTATTTTGGCATTTTTGTTTATTTTGTTATGTTATTATTATTATTATTATTTTTATTATTATTTATTATTATTATTTTATTATTATTTCATTATTATGTATTATTATTATTTTTATCACATTATTCTTATTTTAATTATTATTATTATTATTATTATTATTATTTAATTATTATTATTATTATTATTATTATTATTATTATTATTGTATTATTATTATATATATTATATTATTATATTTTCATTATTATTATTATTTTATTATTATAATAAATAATAATATTAATAATAATAATAATAATGATAACTATATAATAATAATAACGATATAATAAAGATCAATAAATAATAATAAGTAATAATAAAAATAATAATAATAATAATAATAAAAATTATGATTGTTATTACTATTCTTGCATTATTTTATTACACTATGAATAATATTTTTATAAGACTATTAATTATATTATTAAATATTATTATTTATTATGAGAGAGAATTATTATTATTATTAATTATATCTATTATTATTATATTATATTATTATAATTATTAATATTATTATTATTATGATATTATTTTCTTACAGTTTAAGGTTATTTTACAGTTATTATTATATTATTATGTAATGGATTATTATTATATTATTATTATTATTATTATTATTATTATTATTATAATAATAATAATAATAATAATAATAATAATAATAATAATAATAATAATAATAAAATATAATAATAATAATAAGAAGAAGAAAGAAGAAGAAGAAGAAGAAGAAAGAAGAAATAATAATAATAAATACTAATACTAATACTAATAATATAATAATAATAATAATATAATAAATAATTATAATCAATAACTAGATGGCAAATCAAAACTTTCAATTTTATTTATATCAAAATATTAAATAATAAAAAGGGTAAGTCATGACAAAAGTTAATCTTCAAAACAAAATTCAAAATTTTTAAAAAAAATTTTGGAAATAAATTCTTTTCCTTCTGAATGGAAATATTTCACAGAAAGGGAAAAAAACACATGAAGCTTCGCCACCAAACAAATTATCATCTCAATTGCTCTAACGAAACGACTCCTTCTCCCCCACCTACCATGAAACCACCTTCTTCTTTCTCCGCCTCTTTCCGGACCTTCTCTTTCCTCCAAGATTCTTTGTCGAAAAAATAATATTTCCTTTTATTATCTCTTTCTCCTAAGTTTGAGTCCACAAAACCAAATTTGGCATATCGTTTTACGGTTTTGGGCTCCGATATATTGTTTTCGTTTATTTTAAAATATTTTCTCCGTTCTTTGAAAAATTTTCTTCACTATTTTTTTATTCACAATATTTTTTGATACTTTATGAGATGCAAGAGTATTTTCTTTCTTGAATTTAAAGTAAGAAGGGATTTTCAGTTTACTCTTGAAGATTTGGGACACGACCTTAAGATTTTAATTTAAAATTAACTTTTAGGATCTTGAAGAGCCTTCACCGTCCCGGAAATGATGAAGGATATGTAAATCTTTGTATAAAATGAAGCAAAATCCATTCAACTTTTTTCTTTGAACAATGATAGAATATTCGCTACTATAATGCGTCTCTTTCTTGTAATGTAGTAATAGTATAAAACATCCAATATTAGCTATTGCTATTAATTACGATTATAAAATATAATAATATAATAATATAATAATAATAATAATAAATGATAATAATAATAATAATATAATTAATAAAATAATCCTTTACTAACTATCTCGAATGTATGAAACAATAATAATAACAATATAAAAATAATAATAATAATAATAATAATAATATATATAATAATAATAATAATTATTATTATTATTTATTAAAATATTCTATTATTCATTAAAATTTCCCCATTTTATTCATTATTATTGTTATATTATTATTATTATTATTATTTATTATTATTTTATTATTATATTACTAACGCTGTTATCTTCATTTAATTAACTGATAATTAATGCACACATACGTTTTGAGAGATTAACGAACCTTGTTGTTTGAAAAACATTAACAATTTCGTCCTAACTATTCGGTGCAAACGAGGATTTACTACTGCTTTAGTAAAACGTTTGTCTATGAGTGAGTCATACAAACGGGCGAAGGGTGGGGAAAAAAATACAGGTATTATTTTACTTTTTTATTTTTATTATTTCTTCATATATATATAACCATTATATATAAGGCTATAGTATATATCAATAATATATATATATATATATATAATATATTATATAATATATATAGTTATTATATATATAAATATGGTGAGTTTGGGTAGTGGAAACGGACCCAACTCCAGGAGGATTGTAAAACACAGGATATATTAATGTAAAAAACCTCATTTGTTCTTATCTATTTTCAATTTGTTTTCATTTTATAAGCGGGTAATGAAAATTAACTAATTTCATACATTGAACACATTATCGTTATCAATAGTGTATTTTTAATAATGTTCGCAAAATACCTTCATTGGCCTCTAAACTTTTCGCCTGTGTCGTACGAAGCTGTATAAATGTTTAGGAAGCAAATGACAATAGGGCTTGTTCGCAAGCTTATAAATCCTCGAGAAACTAACACAAAGACAACGCGATCAGCACGATATACTGCTTAATTGTACACTTCTATGTGTCAGTGTATTGCATGACAGTGATAACTATGTTCACTCGAGAGTGTGTTACCATTTAAGAGGCATTTACAATTTGCCAGAACACCCATGCACATGCTTTAATATGCAATATGTTGTTTGTCTTGGTTCTTGTATGGGGGCAGATGCTCAGCTGCTTTTGGAAGAATATCGAGTCAATGTTTCCCCATCACAAAGCATTAACCGCATATTGTTATTCAACAACTGTGCGGAGAACTAGGAACACCTTCCCAGTGATGATATCTCTACCGAACGAGCTCTATTCGCCAGGGTTTAGAAGAGTAGATATTCTTATGTCATGTAGAAGAAGATCCAGCGACCAGCTCAAGAAGAATGCTAACTCAGTTGGACATTCCCAACAAGAAGAGTAATACACACACTATCGCAACCAACACGACGATAATTATTTATCCACCGACAAAATTCCATACGTTTACCATAATCCTCCGGTTGTAGGTGTTTCATCCTCATCCTCGCACACATGGTACGCGCTCATAAGAGAGCTTGCTCGTGAAGTGTGGATGTTATATCTTCTTTGTGGAATGTCAAATTGAGTACAATCTTCTTGAGCTGCGTCGCTGGCATCTTCCTTCTACTAAAGATCAAGCAATATCATTCTCTCACTTCTCACTAACTCGGGCACGCGCTCAGATTCGATTAGCTATACACTGGGAAGATGTTCAGTCTCGCACAGTTGGTTGAAAATCCTGAGAAATGCACGTTTTATATCTAGAATGTTTGTGAATGGGGAAACATTTAGCACGAAATCATCATCAAAGCCAGCTGTAGCACCCCACATAGGCAAACTCAGACACAACAACACTATTTGCATATTAAGATGTGCCATGGGTGTTCGGCAATTTGAAACCTTTAATAATGTCACACTCGAAAATGAAACATCGTTATCACTTTCATTATACACTGACACATTAGAGTAGGGTACAATTAATCATATCTTCTGATCCGATGTCATTTGTTGTTGTTTCGGAGGATGAGAGAGGAGCTTCGAAACAAGCCCATTGTCATTTGTTTTCCTAACATTTATAAGCTTTCGTAAAGACAACAGGCGAAAATGTTTAAGAGGCCCAATGAAGGTTACTTTTATCCGAACATTTTATTAAAAATACACTATGAGTAACGATTAATGTTAATGTAATGAAAATTAGGTTTTAATTTTCATCTACGACTATAAAATGAAAAAACAAATGAAAATAGGAAAAAGACAAATGAGGTTTTTACATTATTATCCTGTGTACAATCCGCTCCTGGAGTTTGGTCCGTCCCTCCCAAACTCACCATATTATAATATATATATTAATATCATATATATATATACGTAAGTAATATAATATATATAATTAATAAATATATATATAAATATTATATATATAGAAGAAAATAAGTAAATATAGAAGAAAGAATTAAAATACCGTATTTTTTTCCCCCCTTCGCCACTTTGTATGAACCTAACTTTTCTTATTTTTAACAACACGTTTTTACTAAAAAGCCACGTAATACTCTAATAGTAGGAACGAAATTTTTATTGTTTTTCAAACAACAAAGTTTTACTTTAAAATTAAGTAAAAACGATGTGCATTAATTATCAATGGTTTAATTAAATGAAAGATAACCAGCGGTAGTATAATATAATAATAATAATAATATAATATAATATAATAATAATAATAGATAAAATAATAATATATATAATAATAAATGATGAATAAATTATATAATAATAATTAAGAATAATAACATAATAATAATTATTATTATTATTATTATGTATTATTAATTATTATTTATTATTATTATTATCTTTTATTATTAATTATTATTATTGTTTCTCACAAGTTATTATTATTATTACATTTATTATTATTAATTATTATTATTATTAATTATTAATATTATTATTATGATTATTATTATTATTATTATTATTATTTATTATGTATCGTAATGAGATAGCAGATAGGCTAAATTGGAATTTTTATACTTTACACATTAGCAAAGAAAGAGACGCATATAGGAAGCGAAATATTTCTATCATTGGTTCCAAGAAAAAAGTTGATATGGATTTGGCTTACCATTTTACATATCAAGTATTTTACATATTCCTTCTCATTTCCTTTTAAGCTCTTCAAAGAATCCCAAAAGTATTTTAAAATTAAATCTTAGGTCGTTCCAATCTCACCGAGTAACTTTGAAACCCTCTTACTTTAAATTCAAGAAAAGAAATAACTCTTCAATCCTCATAAATTTATCAAATATATTGTGAATAACAAATATAAAGAAAAATTTTTTCAAAGAGGAAAAATATTTATAAATAAACGAAACATATTATATCCGGAGCCAAACCGTAAAACCGTTGCCAAATTTGGTGTTTTGTGAGCCAAACTTTGAGTAGGAGAAATAAATTGGGAGAAGTTAATATTTTTAAGAGTTTCTCTTATTAATCTGGAGGTGAATGGGGACGACTGGCAAGGGGGAGAAGAAGAAGGGGTTTTTCATGTAGGTGGGGGAAGATATGAGTCGGACAAAGGGGAAAAATTGGGTGTAAAATGTGTGCGAAGCTCATGTTTTTTTTTTCCTCCTTCTGTGAAATATTTCCGATTCAAGAAGGAAAAGAAATTCTATTTTCCAAGAATTTTTTAAAATCCTGAATTTTGTATTAAAAACATCGTTTTTTTTATATGCAATAAAATGTGCATTTTAACTTATTTTAGAAGCAATAAAATTGAAATTTTTGTTTCGCCTCTGTTATTATTATTATTATTATTATTATTATTATTTATTATTATTATTATTAGTATTAGTATTAAGATATCTTGAGTATGAGTATTCAGTATTCCTTGTCTCTGTCTTCTTCATCTTCTATCACTTCTTCTTGCTATGATTTATTATTATTTATTATTATACTATTATTATTATTATTATTATTATTTATTATCATTGTAAGAATTGTAATAAAAAATAATATTATAATCATAAATCCTAATAATAATAATAATTAATCATAAATAATAATTATAATAATAACTGTAACTAATAACCTTAACTAGTAAAAATAATAATAATAATAATAATAATAATAATAATAATAATAATAATAATAATAATAATAATAATTAATAATAAAAATAATAATAATAATAATAATAATAATATTAATAATAATAATAATAATAATAATAATAAAATAATTAATAATAAGAAAAATAAATTATTATATATTAATATTATTACATTATTATTATTATTATTCATAAAAAAAAATTTAATTTATTTTAAAATTAAAAAATGTTCATTATGTTTCGATTATTTTATTTATTATTATATTATTAGTATAATTAAGAATTATTATTAGGTATTATAATATAAAAATAATAATAATAATAATATAATAAAATATAATAATAATAATATAATAACAGATAATAAATAATAATAATAATAAATAATAATATAATAAAAAATAATAATATAATAATAATAATAATAATAATGCCTTACCTATAGAAGGAAAATGTTAATTTTATCTTATTATGTCTAATAATAATGTTAATAATAATAAATTAAACAATAATAATAATAATAATAATAATAAGTACTATAATAATGCCTAAAAGAAATAAGCAAGAAGAAGAACAAAAAAAGAATACATTTTTTCTCCTCAACTTTATAATTTTTTTTTTTTTTTTTTAATATCACATACACGTAAGTGAAATTTTTAAAAAATTATTTTAAAGGAAATTTTCTTTATCAAATTCAATATTTCATTAGAGTATTTAATAATACTTATATTTAAATTTGAATTTCATTTATTATAAAAACCTTTGACCTGTTTTTCCTGAAATCATTTTTTTTTTTTAATTAATTTTCTTATTTTATTTATTAAATTCAATTCTCGTTCTTTCTGTTATTAATTTAAATAAAAAGCCAATGGCATTTGTATTTAATGCAATTAGTTGCATGGTTTTATTTCTGTTTTAATATTACTTTGTTTTAATCTCAATTAGCAGGAGAAGGTTTGTTTAACGCTTGTTAATTCAAATGGATGGAAATGTTCAGTAAATTAAGGGCATGATAGTGAAACTAAAAGTAATTAATAAAT